>RWGZ01000432.1:387180-521788 GCA_009725065.1 Utricularia reniformis
GAAAGTATAATTAATTATGTGTGAATTATTGATTGTTATAATTACTTATTTCATTGCTATATGAAATCATGTGCATTTTTTTTCTTACTTGTTTCATACTCATGAACGTTACCCCTTCAAGTACATCCTCAGAGCGTTAGATCGGTGGATCGGCTTTCATTAGGAAAGTGGAACACCCTAGAAATGTGTTTTGAAGGATAACAACATGCTATGACTTTTTGTTTGGACATGTAAAGTTTGTAGATGTGGTGTTATGAATGTTTTGTGAGTTCATGACTTATGTTATGTAAATACACATATTTGGACATATATGTGTGTTATATGGAATGTTTAAGTTCAATTTCATATGGTAAGTCCAAGAAAACTGAAATGAAATGGATTGTCTTTCTTAGGAAAGGCATGGCGTGACATAATTCAATTATAGAGTTAAAATTGGGATGTGCCATAGGGTCCATGGCTGTAACAATCCTAAACCGGACCTAGAAGAATTGAGGAAATTATACTAAATTTGTATTAAACTTCAAAAAGTAAGTTTAACAATGAGAAACTAAGTGTTCAAAAGACCGGACTGTAGCACCGAACAACTGATGACCTGCTTCCATTGCCCTCCTCACATCCTGCTCTCGTTACCTACAAAATTTGTAAGAATGTCATAATCTATTAAAAGATACTTCATAATCTATATAAATCATCTCATTAGCGTAAGTAAAACATAAATAAATGCGACTACAAGGTAACCCACTTTTCTTTCTTTTACGTTTCATTTCCTTTCTTTTATTTTTTCCTTTCATTTCATTCTCATTTCGTGGCAGAGTGTAACATGCTCGGTACATGTCCCACCCAAGCCAACGTTAGTTGTTGGTTGACTCAATAGGTCGTATGCTTCCCTTTCTCGGATGAGTACACATGCACTACCCCTTTTCTTACCCTTCTTCGTTCGTCCCATTCCGTATGTATCTTTCCATCTTTGAAATTTATCGTTCCCTTCATCAGGCATTCCATTCCTTTGGCGAATCGTGTGCTAAGCATGATTCCGGGTTCTATAGGATGGTCCCTCCTTCCTCGTCCCGATTCATATTAATATTCATTCGTTTCATTTCCCACCATACGTCCCTATATTGAACCTTCCCTTACTAGATCGTATTCACTCCGCTTACATGTTTTCTTCATGTGTTTTGACCCTTTCGTTGTTTCCCTACATTAGTAACACATTTTAGTACCCAATTTTTGATGTTATTACTGTACTTCGGACTATTTCATTACCGTAGACCCTGTGTATCTTTCCGAATTCACAACCCTGTGTCGATTAGTCACGAAAATGCCCTCACTTTTAATTTCCGTGATGACTATTGCTTTTTCTTTTATAATCCGCGGTAAATTTAGTTGTTTAGTGTAAATCCGCAACAATTTGGGGTTTTAGGTTTTCGCGATGAATTTCACACTCAAAATCAGTGGTGAATTTTTTGGATTAGAGTAAATCCGCGGTGAATTCAATGCTTGGAAATTCGTGGTGAATTGTTTTGGGTTTGTGGCTTGGGTCTTCTACAAGAGTTTGGGGTTAGAAAATCCGCGGTGCATTTGTTGTGGTGTAGGTTTTCCTCCGTGAATTTGATGACTTGAAATCCGCGGTGAATTTGATGGAACAAAATCCGTTGTGAATTTTGGGCCAAAACTTCTGCGGTGAATTTTTCGATTGTAGCGTAATTCCGAGCTCTTCTGTACTTATGTGCAAATAACTTGATTTTGGTCACGTCTTTCCTTATTTATAGCCATTTTAACTTTCCTTAATTACATTTTGACACCTTCTTTACCTTTTGCTTCATTTTCCTCCTCTTATCTATTATTCCTTGTTTTTATACCCTTATACTCTGATGAGAACTTTAGGATCGGGTATCTTATGATGGGTGAGGCCCAGCAACCATTGGGCCGATTCAAATAGTAAAAACGAATTCCTACAACCCATTTACACACTTAAGAAAGAGCGGCCCGATGTTCAACGAGAGGACCGATGCTAACCTTAACGAAATAATGCGTTTTCTGCCAGCTGGTGCTTGGGTTCGGTCCGAGCGGTTACAGAACGGTTACAACTCACGTTTACCAACGCTTCGGGCCCGATCACGCGGACCACGCCTCGGTCCCAACCTCGTTTTACATCCCGCGATAGCAACCTCTAACAAACCTTTCAGAGGCAGTTACAGAGCGTGATTTACACATGCTATGAACTCTATAAATACAGGGCAAGACGACGGAAATAGCAGGACCCTTTGGACGCGGAAGAACAGGCCGTTACCCTGCCGGAATTCTTACCGCTTTCTTTTCCTTGTCATTTTCTTTAGCCTCTGCTGTATTAACTATGAATTACTCGATTAGTGAACAGGCGAAGGGCATAATCTGCTCTAAGTCCAATGGTTTTCACCCCAATTCCTGGGGTTTCCACTATACATCGCTGTGCATTTATTTATTTCCAGCTTTTAATCGTCTTCCACATCTAAAACAAATCAGAACCGAGTTCGTTTGTTGAACGAACCGGAAGACTGTTGGTACCCCCTAAAAAGGGACCATAACAGTTTGGCGCCGTCCGTGTGGACGATTCTCTAATCCCATTTGAATTTTCTACCAGGGATAGGATAATCAAAGGCATGGCGACTGGAACTCCGACAAATAATAGTGACGTGCTTCCCGACAGTCTTCCAGCACCAACATTCACTTTACAGTATCTGGAAGGTGTCGTCAGGAAGGTGGTACTGGAAATTACGTCGGAGAAAAGTGGAACAGGACCACCGGCTATATGAAGCCTTGTTCCCAGAAGCAGAGGATACGAGAGTGATCCTGACGAGCGCAGTACTGATGAAGAAGAAATCATCAGGCTTGGAGTGACAATGGGGTGGCCTAGATATCGGTCTACACCTCCTCCCCCAGCCAGAGCTCTTACTCCCGCTCATGTAAATGACCAGGAGCAGATGCAGCGACGAATTGATGAGCTCACCAGGGAGTTGGAGAGCATGCGTGCGCTGCGGGATTGCAAACCTAATCTGGGACGCAATCCTGGATTATTTAACAGGGCCATGGAGGTCCCTATCAGAAGAAGTAAGGATGATGACTGGTGGCATAATTTGCATGCGGTCCAGGCATCGTCTCATCAATCTGAAGGCGTATCAGCCGCCTTGGGAGATTTGATGCTCTCTATGTCTGAGGAGATTTGGGCAGCAGTCTCAGATCGGCATTATCGCAACCCCGAGGGGTTGCCGACATTTCGTGGTGATGGTGATCGGATCGATCACGTTGCCGATTTCGAATTGCGCATGGGAACGGTTCGGGCCTCGGATTCATTAAAGTGCCGCATCTTCGCAGCAGGATTACAATGCGATGCCCGAACGTGGTTTAAAAATTTGCCGGCCCGATCCATACAGTCGTATGGCGGATATATTTTGGCCTTCTCTGAGCAATTTGCTCCAAATGTAGGACAGCCCCGAAGCAGGCAGGAACTATATCAGCTAAAGTATATCCCGGCAAAGATGAGCTTTTGGTCCTTCATGG
Organism: Utricularia reniformis; assembly: GCA_009725065.1. Classification (NCBI taxonomy): domain Eukaryota; kingdom Viridiplantae; phylum Streptophyta; class Magnoliopsida; order Lamiales; family Lentibulariaceae; genus Utricularia; species Utricularia reniformis. Next base: position 390,718 of record RWGZ01000432.1, read on the forward strand.
AAAAATTCAATAGGACCGCCCGAGTCATCAAGCTCGAGCTCCGGGATAAAATCGATATTCTACAGCAGGTCCTGGGACCGTGCGGCCTTTGGGCCAGCTTGGTGAAGAGCCCACCATCCACCTTGGGAAAACTTCTTCAGAAAATCAACAAGTATATTAAGGTGGATGAAGCGCTGGGGTTTGGTTATCGGAAGCCTAGCGGGAATTCTGAGCCCGCGGGTGATCATAGGGTTTCCTACAATAAAAAACAGTCGCGAGAAGTAGCGGCTGTGAGTGAAAAAGACGTCCCCCCGGAGCGGGAGGACAATCGGGTGTATTGCGAGCTTTATCATAATCACGATCACCCGACATTGAAGTGCCCGCTGTTGAAAGAGACAGTAGAGGCAATGAGTAAAGAAAAGCCCGACCGGAATGGTCAGAAGGGCAAGCGAGCGGAATCACCCCGAAGGGGCCACCAAGGTGACGATCGTCACAGGCCGTGGGGAAGAGATAATTGGGGACAACCCCGAAACTACAACGATCGGACGGAGGACCAAAGGTCTCCTCCGCCAGAGCAAGAAAGAGGCCAACACGGTAGTGAGAACCGTGGTCAGGGCCGAAGAAGAAGATGGCGGGGCCGTGGCTGCAGAGCCCCGCAGAATGAGGGTGGGAGACAGGAGCAAGCTGCTCCCCCACCTGCGGAAACTGGTGCCCAACCTCCTCAAAATGAGGTGGCACCGAGAGAAGTGGCCGGAGATATTTATGTTATCTCCGGTGGTTTGAGAATTAATGAATCGGTCCGGGACCGAAAGAGAACTGCACGCGGAGACAATGCTGAGAGCTCCGAGTCTGTGGCGCTGGTGAAACATGATCACACGGAACGGTCTTCCTTCTTCAGAGAGGACATTACATTCACCCTTGCTGATCGGGAAGGGATCATGGATCCATGTGACGATCCCCTTACCGTCACTGGGATCATCGGGAATCGTCGTATCAACAAAATTTAAGTGGATACTGGGGCTTCGTGCAATTTAATGAAGTGCGAGGTCGCCAAGATGTTGGGAGCGGATGCTCACGATCTACCGGTCGCTAACATCACTCTTTGGTCGTTCGACCAAAGGAGCGTTATCCTGTGTGGGAAGATGTTATTCCCAATTACTCTTAGAGAGCCGCCCAAGGACCGCTCGGAAGACCTGGAATTCATTATCGTTGAAGTCGACTTGGCTTACAACGCTATCATTGGACGGGCTAACCTTAGTTAGTTTGAGGCGGTCCCTTCTACTCATCATGTGATGCTCAAAATCCCCTCCATTCATGGAGTTATTTCTGTTAAGGGGGATCAGAAAGTAGCTAGGCAATGCTACATGAGCTCGTGCCGAACTTTTGCACCGGTCAAAAGGGCCCGGGTGGATCTGGTGGAGGAATTGTCGAACCCGAGGCAAGCCATGGAACGTGTAGGGTTCAAAGTGATTAAGCTGGTTGAGCATGACTCAACCAAGATAACTCGCTTCGGGGCACATCTGGCCCCTGACTTTGATGAAAGATCTGATCCACCTGCTGAGAAGCCACGGGGATATATTCGCATGGACCCCGGACGATGTTCCAGGGATTTACCGATCCGGTAGCGAACAAACGAGTCCTTCCAAGGGAATTCTTTGAAGGCGATCTCGTCCTCAGAAGCATTAATTTGCAGAGGAACGTTGGAAAGTTGGACAGAAATTGGGAGGGACCGTATCGAGTATCGAAGAAATTGGAATCAGGTGCGTATAAACTTGAAACATTGGAGGGTATAGAGGTTCCCCGAACTTGGAATGTCATGAATTTAAGACGATATTTCTTGTGAATCTTCGATTAATTTGTTTGACTCAATGAAAAACATTCTCTTAAACGTAAGTAGAAACAAGTAAGTACAAATACAAACTATTTCTAATGGAATGATAGACCGATCTTGAAGTTGGGTGGAGTAGGACGAATCTGGACTGGTGATCGAAGCTTCTTGTCCGCAAGGCCCCAAGTTGTAGTGACCGCTCTGACGAGTCAGATGCTCCTGCACTTGCCCAGCCCCATGGATGAGTTGTCATTCTCCTAGAACTCATTACGAACTAAAACACTCCCTTCAACGGCATTCAGTCTTTAGGAATGTCCCTTTGTACCTATGACATCTGCTGCGATAAGAGGAATGGTAGTCAACATATCGAAACATAAGATCGGTCCTAACATAAGACGTATCATGAGCAAAGCTTGGCCAACAAAGCCTAAGGGACTTTATTAGAACCGTGGTTCGGACGAAGCTTGTAAAAACTTATATTAAACGTAGACTACGCCTATCCAATCAAGTATTGACTCCAAGGACGGAATAAGAGTGACCCATACACCATGTCAAATGACCGATCCAATCAGAATTGATATGAATAGACCAAACATAACGTCTGTGACCGTTGGTTAACACCCTGTAAGAGTCCCCGATCTTATACTTAGTAATTAAAACAACTTCGTTAAAGTAAGACTTATTAGTTTTGCTAAGAAGTTAGTTATGTCACTTCGTTATGGTGATTAAAATAATCAGAGCGGAAGAAGGAAAAAACTTTATATTGAATAAAGAGTAAGGCAGATACAAAGTAATGACTAGATCTAACTAATCTGCCCCTCCTCTTTATCTTCCACTTCGGGCTCCTGAGGTTCGGTCCGGGCCGCGAGCCGCTTCATTTCTTCTTCTTGATCGGCCAACTTCTGGTTGACCGCTCTCTCTATCTCTTCAAAGAGATAGAAGAAAGGGTCTTCTTCTAGAACAGGTTCTTCCAAGGTCGGAATAAACTGAAACTTGCCATCTCTTTCAAGTGGCTCGATCATCTTCCATCGCTCGTCCGAAGGGGATAGCCCGAACATCTGGATAACTTACTCTCGCATGTTATACAGATACTTCGCAGTATAAACCCCGTGTATGTTATCCGCTAAAGCGAATAACAAAGGGGACTGAGCGAACCCCAGAACTGCTTCCGGGACCGAACCTTCGGCCGAAGTGCGGGCCCTTGTCAACACTTCCTCCAAGGTCGTCTTCTCTTCCTGGGTCCCGAAGGAGAAGCTCATTCAGCTTATTCCTCTTCTCCTGGGCCCGACCTTGGACTTCGTTGATTTCCGCATCTTTGGCCCGCAGCTTAGCCTCCAGGTCGGCAATACGTCCCTGAGCTGTTTGCCCCGTCTTCTCCAGCTCAGAGACCTTGTCAGCTAAGAGTGAGACCTCCGTCCTGGCTCTTAGCAACTCATTGTCAAGTCGGTCACGGTCGTCCCGTACCGTGACCCACTCAGTTGCTTTATTTCAACTTGCCTTTTTGCAAGGTCAAGTTGATCTTGGACTTGTTGGGATACAACGCTACCACCTTGGTTCTTCTCCATGGTGATAGCAGTTGTGAAAGCTTTCCTCAACATCTGCAGAAGGCAAATATTCTTAAGTAAAAGTTCGGGCATTCATGTCAAGTGAAAATTACCTTAGTCGTGAGGTCGAGGAAGCCTTCCATGATTTCTTCCCCAGTCACGTTCGCCTGGACATTCTTTGGGTTCTGCTCTCCATAAAGGCAGAAGTCCTTTAGGAAAGCAGTCCTCCAGGAGGTTAGTTTCCTCCCTTTGCTGAACCTGTCCAGCAGGCCCAGAGCAACTCCCTAGTCCGAGTTGGTCTTCGGGCCCGATCCAGGCTCCTTCAAAACTATCCCCTTTGTGGGGACCGAAGCGCCGTCCCCCTTTCTCAGCCTCTTTAGCTCCTGGGGGGCTTCCGCTTCGGTCGGCCTCTTCCCTTTTCCTAAGGGGACCGGCGGCTGGGAGACGTTCACCTTGAGCTGAGGACCGGGGAGAACCTTCTCCACGGGAACGGCTCCCTGCAGCAACAAAGTAATAGTTTTAGAATTAATGAAGGAGGCATTACCGATTTGATAGAGGCTGGATAAGCTCAAAGAATGAATCCGAGTCTTTATCACCTCCTCATCCACTCCAAATACCCGAAACACAGGCCCGTCCCCAGATGAAGACTGCCTTGTGCACCGAAGGGTCAGTGTGCCCGCGCTGGTTGTTTGGATCGGGGGGATCCCGGACCCCGAAGGGACCAGCGTACCCCCCGTTGCTGATTCACATCCTTCAGCACTGCCCGATGCTTCCCTTTGTCCCTCAGAAGGGCGGACCGAAGCAGCTGCAATGCGTTTAAAGCGCGAGCTCGGCATTGTTTCAGTTGAATATGCAAAACAAATACATAAGGATTAGGAAAGATTAAAATATAAACACTACATCATACCCGATCATTCTGATGGATCTGAACTAGAAAAAACCCCTTTCGGGGCTGGGGCTCTGGTCCTACCCGCAACACTTATTTCTATCAACCTTTTCTCCCGAAGCAGATCTATTTGCCTAAGGCCACCTCCTTGACGCTGGCCACGTTGTCCGCCATTTCCACGTCCTCTTTCGTTTGACCGTGGTGCGTCGGCTCTTGGAGGTTTGGGTGCCGCCCCCTCCGGAATATCGATCTTTCCCAGTTTAGACTCGGGTAGAGCCTCCACAGTACTGANAAATACCCGAAACGCAGACCCGTCCCCAGATGAAGACTGCCTTGTGCAGCGAAGGGTCAGTGTGCCCGCGCTGGTTGTTTGGATCGGGGGGTTCCCGGACCCCGAAGGGACCAGCGTACCCCCCGTTGCTGATTCACATCCTTCAGCACTGCTCGATGCTTCCCTTTGCCCTCAGAAGGACGGACCGAAGTAGCTGCAATGCGTTTAAAGCGCGAGCTCGGCATTGTTTCAGTTGAATATGCAAAACAAATACATAAGGATCAGGAAAGATTAAAATATAAACACTACATCATACCCGATCCTTCTGATGGATCTGAACTAGAAAAAACCCCTTTCGGGGCTGGGGCTCTGGTCCTACCCGCAACACCTATTTCTATCAACCTTTTCTCCCGAAGCAGATCTATTTGCCTAAGGCGTGCTTCGGGAGGGGGAACATCGCAAGCGTGTTTGCAATGTCCGTGCAGGAGGGGTTGAACCTACTTCGGTCCAACTGACCTATGCGTGTTTGGGTCAAAAGCGGCCATACATTCAACAGATCCTCTTTGGGGACTGTTATCCACATGTAGCAGGACTCCCACACATGAAGAGATTCCTCTTTATCTACACCGCTATATAGTATAACTTGCGGCAACCCAACAGACCCTTCCTATTTCGGGATCCTACCAAGAACAGATTAAAGAAGTGTTCTAGGGTCAGGGCCCGATTCTGTTGGTAACAATAAAAAATAAACGCTACTATATACACATAATTGCAGGGAACAACGCAAAAGTAGGGCAGTGAATCTCCTTAAGCACGGCCGCTACAAAGGGATGTAGCGGAAAACGAAGCCCGCACTTAAGAGAGGCTTAACGGACCGGAATGGCCGATGCCGGCACATTCATTTCCGCCGGAAGGAAATAGGGAATATCTTCCCGTTCCTTCCAGATAGAGTAATGTGCCGGGATTGAAAACCTAAACCTAAATTCCTCAATGTCCAACTCAGACATAGAAGGGTAACGCATTTTGTCGGGAGCCATAATTGTATACCTTAGGAAAAACAGATTGAAAAAAAGGTTGGTTGAAAAATCGATTGAGTGCACAAGAACTTTCTGCAATTTGTCCTTCGCGATAATGACGGTGAGGAGAAACAGTGCCCAGATTCCTGATTCAAATATTAATCTCTCAGCCAATGGTGAGCCGCCACGTAATAATGCCCAAAACAGCGACTGTACGGGGCGCACTCATCACGCCTCTTGAACTGTCGAATGTGAAGAGGCGCGGGTTGAGATATTAATATTTAAAGGATAAAAAAGATAAAAATATAACGTAAATATACATTATTAAGTTTCAAATGTAATTGGCTCATACGCTAAGGGAAAGATCGGTCCCCTGGACTCTCACTATCTACAAGTATGGTCCCCTGTTCTCATGAATGTACAAACATCATGTTATCGGCCTTGTATCACCTCTGCGATTGGCAATCAAGCCCGAGGGGCTAGTGATGAGAACTTTAGGATCGGGTACCTTGTGATGGGTAAGGCCCAGCAACCGTTGGGCCGATTCAAATAGTAAAAACGAATTCCAACAACCCATTTACACACTTAAGAAAGAGCGGCCCGATGTTCAACGAGAGGACCAAAGTTAACCTTAACGAAATAATGTGTTTTCTGCCAGCTGGCTCTTGGGTTCGGTCCTAGCGGTTACAGAACGGTTACAACTCACGTTAACCACGCTTCAAGCCCTCTCACGTTTACCACGCTTCGGGTCCGATCACGCAGACCACGCCTCGGTCCCAACCTCGTTTTACATCCCGGGATAACAACCTCTAACAAACCTGTGAGAGGCGGTTACAGAGTGTGATTTACACACGCTATGAACTCTTTAAATACAGGGCAAGACGACAGAAATAGCAGGACCCTTTGGACGCGGAAGAACTGGCCGTTACCCTGCAGGAATTCTTACCGCTTTCTTTTCCTTGTCATTTTCTTTAGCCTCTGCTGTATTAACTATGAATTACTCGATTAGTGAACAGGCGAAGGGCATAATCTGCTCTTAGTCGAGTGGTTTTCACCCCAATTCCTGGGGTTTCCACTATACATCGTTGTGCATTTATTTATTTCCAGCTTTTAATCGTCTTCCACATCTAAAACAAATCAGAACCGAGTTCCTTTGTTGAACGAACCGGACGACTATTGGTACCTCCTAAAAAATTGCCATAACATACTCTATTATTTCCATCTATATATTATCGCTATATATTTCAATGTCGGTCCGTGTTATCGTTTTCCGAGGTCATTACAATGGTGAAGACAAATATTCAACAATCTCATTTTCTTCAAATCGATACATAGAAAAAACTGCTGATATATGAAAACAGAAAACAGAAAACTCCACATCATAGTCTTCGTTAATAATATTTTCGTTCTATCAAAATTATGTAATACCAAACAAGGTGAGTACATAGTAAGACATGGTCTTCCATATTTTCTTGATAATTACGTTTCAATGAATTCCAAACATGATGTTAAGCGAAAATATCGTGTAACACTTCTAATACCTTACTAAGAGTGATCCGATGAGTCTTTCTGCATTCCGCCACAAAACAGATAACCAAACTCAACAACTTCTCTAATGAATCATACCCCAATGCAGTCAAAGATATAACGGACTTCACATGTGCATTAAAAGGTGTAAAAGAATTGACTTCATATGCTAAATAGAATTGATCCATGAAATCATGGATATCCAAATTCGATGAATGAGCATGTGGATCAATCAATCCTCGATATTGGGCGAGATCCTTCACAATCTCAATGTACTCCGGTTTTGTAACACTAATAATTGCCATGGAAAATGAGGATATGGCGCATGAAACGTTCCATGAGTTTGCAAAACATTCAACGACGGCATAGTCTTTGCTATTTCGTTATAGGGCTGAATTGCCCTCTACTGCACAGTATAATAACTCTCATAAGTTGAGGTGTTATGAGTATACCATGTATGCTCACTAAACACCAGTCCTCTTTCATAACCGAGGAGCTTATTGGCCTCAAACTTTGTCATCCGGGAATCATTTTGATAAAACTTGTTGTTGGTTTTCTCAGGCAGGTTAATGACCTTCCCGCTGATAACCCTAGCGGTTCCTAAACTGAGGGTTCATACTNAGCCCATTTACACACTTAAGGAAGAGCGGCCCGATGTTCAACGAGAGGACCGAAGATAACCTTAACGAAATAAAGCGTTTTCTGCCAGCTGGCTCCTGGGTTCGGTCCGAACGGTTACAGAACGGTTACAAACTCACGTTTTCCACGCTTCGGGCCTTCCCACGTTTACCACGCTTCGGGCCCGATCACGCAGACCACGCATTGGTCCCAACCTCGTTTTACATCACGCGATAACAACATCTAACAAACCTGTCAGAGACGATTACAGAGCGTGATTTACACACGCTATAAACTCTATAAATACAGGGCAAGACGACGGAAATAGCAGGACCCTTTGGACGCGTAAGAACATGTCGTTATCCTGCCGGAGTTCTTACTGCTTTCTTTTCCTTGTCATTTTCATTTAGCCTCTGCTGTATTCATTATGAATTATTCGATTAGTGAACAGGCTAAGAGCATAATCTGCTCTTAGTCAAGTGGTTCTCACCCCAATTTCTGGGGTTTCCACTATACATCGTTGTGCATTTACTTATTTCTAGCTTTTAATCGTCTTCCACATCTAAAACAAATCAGAACCGAGTTCGTTTGTTAAACGAACCGGACGACTGTTGGTACCCCCTAAAAAGGGACCATAACAGTGATAGAGTTGGGAGTTTCAGAAATGACATGACATTAAAAATGTCAAATGTGCATCATCCAGGTAATACCAATTGATATCATTTATTCATTTTAACTTATTCATACCATATTGTTGTGTTTTTTGTATCTGAAATTTTAAATTGTTTTTAGTTCATTGGTGGGGAGTTTTTGGATACTCGGCTCCACATCTCCCATCATTGGCCGTTCGAGTTCTCGGACAAACAAGCAGCTCTTCCGGATGTGAGAGAAATTGGAGTGTATTTGAAAGAATACACATTAATAAAAGAAATTAATTGGAATCCTAACGTCTTTGTGATCTTGTGTTTATTTACTACTTCTTGAAATTGAAAGAAATGTATATTTATAATTTTATACTTTATAGTTTATCATTTTATGGTTTATAGTGATATTGAATAGTTCTACATATTTTCTTTGAATACATTATATTGTGTGAACATGATGGGTGTTATTTGATTAATGTTGTCATTTGAATTTAATAGATGGAGCATGAAAAATACTTTTTTGATCAAATTGATTGGGAAAACAATTCTGAGGTTAAAGAATGAGTAGTTCAAGATGAATGATATCCATTTTTGGATAATGAAGAATTAACAACAATGATATATGATGAAACTTTGCTTCCTGATCTTACTCCAACTAGTAAGTTTTAATTTTTTAGTTTTTTATGTTTTATGTTAGTTTCATTTTTTTCCGTCTAAAATACGATTATCATAATGCAGTGCTAAATGGAAGATCTTCAACCGATTTTCATGTCAATGTTGAAGATAATGATGATTAAATGTTTATGTAGAATCACATTATGATTTACAGTATCCATTCATCTTAATTTGTTTTTATGGTAATGAATTCGGTGAATTTGGATGGAAGAATATGAATTTATCTATATTTTAGTATCATTTTATTGATATAGATTATGACATTTGAAGTGTTGGTGTTATGATAATAGGAATATATTTTTGTTAGTTAAACATAAGTGTGAATTGTGATTTGTGAAGCACTAAAGCCAAAACATCACATACGTGTACTATAAACTATAAAGTTTAGCATCGATGTTGGCAAGAACAATTCGTAAAGCCAAATAGAAAAATTCAATATGTCTTTAATACAACAAAAGTTGATATATGCATCAATTAATACATCAATTAATACATGCAAGTCTAGACTAGTCTACATGCATCAATTAATACAGCAAAAGTTTCACCGACGGTATACCGGTGTACCGGCCCAGACCGGTATATGTGGTTTGGGCCGGTATTCAAACATTGCTACTATCTACATGTGTTATGGTTTATCCGTGGGTCCAAACAATAATTTTTTATTTTTACATTTTTCAAATAAAAAAAACAAAGAAAATTAAAATTTAAAGAATACACATTAAATTTTAATAGTTATCAAGTAATATGAATTACATATCAATAATCATCTTTTGCATCATCAAAATAACATTTTCAAAGTCAAATTAACATCATATATATATCTATATCTATATCTATATAGCTAGTTGTTCTCACTTCACAATTAAAGATATCATATCTTCAAAGTGCTCATATCGGTCCGAAATTTTATACCCGTCCAGACCGGTATACCGCCCGGTATGAATTATTAATTTTTTTTAAAAAAATTAAATTCTTTTCTTTTTCCGGGTCGACATGGGAAAACACTAGTTCAGACCCAGAAACCCGGTAGACTGGAGCCGCCCAGTTTTCGTCTCCGTTATATCGGCATTACATATCTTCCTACAAATAACATCATCAATCATATTTTATCTACAAGTACTTAATTAAAAAATGAAAAATAACAATAAAATATGAATAATAATACTATAAATTAACTTATATGAGTCTTAATTCAATTTCGGGTATGAGCTTCATCATACCTGAAAATATGGTTTTAAAAAACCGGTCGAACCTCCCGATCCGACTCAAATCGGTTCGAATGTTATTTTAGAAACCGGTTTTGCTCTCCTAAAAACCCGATCGGACCGGTTTTTCACCCAAAAATTGGTTATAAAACTGGTTTGCATTGACAATTAGGATTAAAGTTAAAAGTAATTTTTCGAGCCTTGACTCTTCCCCTGTCTTTCTTGATAAAAACATTAATTATCAAAGATCATTGGATGAAATTTTCTTATTTTATTTCATTTTGTTATTTAATCGTTGAACTCAAACTTTCGACATCTAAAATGGTAGCTCTTGAATTCCAAAAATCAAGTGTAGACTTTTGTTTGTATTAAACTTTTTTAAATCTAATTATACATTTTAAAAATTTAGTTTGAGTTATTTGTAAGAAATATATTTTGAAATATATAATCATTTGTTTATTAATATTATTATTAATTTTTCTATCAAACTGATCCGATCATCTGATCCGACCAGTAGAATACACTTCCGATCCGTCAATTCGACCGGTTTTTAAAACCATGCCCGGAATCGATCACTTGACATAGGGTCTTAATTAGTTTACCCAACACCCAAACCATACCGACTTAACTATACTCAAATCACATTGAACTACTACTATCTTCTTTCCTAATGTATGTGTCAATTTATTGAATTTTCAAAATTTGAAATTCAATTTTGTAAAAAGTTAAAATTGGGAAAGTAAAGCTATATTCTGTATGCATTCTCAAAATGCATTTTGATGTTAGAATGTATTATTACAGTTTTTACTGAACATTACAGTATTTACATTCTGATTATAAACAGAATGTATTTTCAAATTGTTATTTGAATGCAGAATGTGGTAGAAGGTTGGATTTGGAAATTAGAATGCATTCTCATTATTTAAATTATAAATATATCATCTAAAAAATCATATTTTCTTTAACCTTCAACAATCTCACATTTACAATGCCGTTCGACATATTTGTAAGTTGTCCATTCTCATATATCTTTAACGTGCAAATATAACTATACATAATTTCTTTCGTCATGTAGATACTAGCGACGATGAGTCTAATTTGGATAAATCTAATTTTATACAGAATATTATTCTTTTTCTGCAATTCAATTTATCAATTACAGAACACTCAATGCATTTTTGATTTATAATCACATTCTGAAAACACATTCTCAAACTGCATTCTAGTTTTCATAACGCATGCAGAACATAGCCTAAAACTATCATACCTAATATTGGGAAATTATTTTGCAGTTATTAATTTTGAAAATAAAGTTTTTATTTTCTCAATATATACTTTTTATTATAATTAAATTTCAATAATCTATAGCAAAGTATTATGTAAATATGCTTATTATACAGCATATTAGGTAGACAAAAAGTATCAAATATATGTACATTATACAGCTATGGTCATTATTGTAATAATATATGCAATTTTGATAATAAAATTTAAATAAATACGGTGTAAGGAAAAAATGATAAATTGTATTTTTAATATTTCAAGTTTTTTAAATTCCTATTTATAATTTTTATTCAAAAAGTATTATAATTTATGTATAATATATTTTACATTTTATATCACATACTTGATATTTATAAACATAGTTAATTAGTCTATGATAAATATCATATTTAGTCATTGAGATTGTTCAATTTATTTGATACCAATATAATTTATTTATAAGACTAAAATTAGTAATATTTACTTTAAAATAATTGATTTGTACAATTTAAAATAAAATAGTAAATTGAAAAATCTTAAAATAATAAATAAATAAAAATATATTTTATCATATGAGGATTAAATATAATTAGATAAAATATGTAAAATATTACAATTATTTTTGTTAATAAAGATAAAAATTGATATACCATTAAATTGAGCTATTTGTTTTACAATGAGAAAATGATGTGTTTTTGTTCTAAAAGTTTGGATAATTTGACAATTTTTATTTCCAAAGTTTTGGACAATAAATTTATTCTCGAATGTTTGGATAATTTGACAAATTTGATCCAAAAAATTTAACATTTTGACAAAACTTTCCCAAACTTTTATTTTAACAATATCAGTCTCTAAAGTTTACATATATTAATAAATCTAGTTTCCAAAGTTTCATAAATTTGGCAAAATTAGTTCATAACGCTGTTAGTTTTACCGGACCCGAACAATTATTATTATTAATTTTTAAATAAAATTTTTAAAAATATATATTTTTAAAAATATTTAATTTTATATATAATTTAGAAATTTTGGAGAGAAAATAAAATTTATATCAATAATAATCTGAAGTACAGAGTAGGAGCACGGTCCTTGTCCGTGAGTTCGCAAGTGTTGGGTCTCGGAAAATATTGACGATAATCAAGCAAACGAGTGACACGGTGATGATTTGATTCAGCCTATTCAAGTTTTCCGAGATTGATGATTTGTTGAAGGAAGTTTGGGGTAAAAGTATGGGGAAGACGTATACGGTGAACCCAGATGATTACAAACTGATGGAAGAGGTGGGATATGGCGCAAGCGCTACAGTTTATAGAGCGATTTATTTGCCTTACAATGAAGTCGTAGCGGTCAAGTGCTTGGATCTCGATCGCTGCAATAGCAATCTGGTTTGTTCAAATTTATGTTTTGGCTACCCCTTGTGATGATTTTGTAGGTTTGTGTGATCCCTGATGTATTTAGGCTTATTTCAGGTTGTTTTGATGTGGGATAGTTTTTGACCGGTTTGACTGTGTTTCTTGCATTGCTTTGACTTTGATTCACAGTGGGTGATCTTTGTTTTTATTGATTATTTGAAGCTGATTGAGCGTATCTGGACGACTGAAGTGAGTCGAAAGAAGTGTTATGGTGGATGTAGTTACTACAGATTATAGTAGTTTTGCAATTAGAAGCTGCTCACTGTGAATTGAATTTAGTATAAGCGTAAAGCATTATATAATGTTCTTGAAATAGTTTGCAGGCAGCATTAAGCTGTACCAAATAAGTTTCTTAGTGTATCACGATTTGCTTAAAGTGAATCACTTAGGATGAGGATGAAAATATTGGCTTATGAATTATATTCTCGGTTTAATTAGCAAGCTGATGAAAAATTCTAGTGTAACAAACTTGTAGAAGTATGTTTTTGTTGATTTGTAGCTGTTGATTTATCTAATTATTTTAATTGATATTTTTTCCATAGACTTATTGCATGTAGATTTTACCAATGAGTACTCGAGGATGCATTACTTGAGTATCATAACTTTACTCTTTTGTAGGATGATATTCGCCGTGAAGCTCAAACAATGACCTTGATCAATCATCCTAATGTTATTAGAGCATTTTGTTCGTTTGTTGTGGACCATAATCTTTGGGTGGTAATGCCTTTTATGGCCGAGGGATCGTGCTTGCACTTAATGAAGATTGCTTATCCAGATGGATTTGAAGAATCTGCCATTGGGTCTATTTTGAGAGAGACTCTGAAGGCTTTAGAATACCTTCATAGACACGGCCATATACATCGTGATGTGAAGGTTGTACACGGTGCAGTTTTAACCAGTTTTTACCTAAATCTTCTAAATTAACCATGATCTTTGAAATTTTTTTTATGTATGCAGGCAGGGAACATATTAATAGATAGTGATGGTGACATAAAGCTTGCTGATTTTGGTGTTTCAGCATGCCTTTTTGATAGGGGTGATAGACAGCGTTCAAGGAATACATTTGTGGGAACTCCTTGCTGGTAATTTTATTCGCTCTAACAAAATCGTTTTATTGTTTTACTTATACAAATTATAGATATCAGTTACACTATTTTATTCAATTATGCCTCGCTTTACAGGATGGCCCCTGAAGTTTTGCAGCCTGGAACTGGTTATGATTTCAAGTAGGCATTAATCGATTTTTTTCATAATGTGGCTAAATGATGATTTTGTTAAGAGTTTATGCATGAAATAGAAGCATTGTTATCTTTGATTATGTTCTTTGTTTATAGTTTGTTTGTCTCCAACAATAGATCCATGTTTTTTTCTGCTACCTATTAAGCTCTGTTGGATTTTCATTGATAAAAACTATATCGATTACTAATATTCGGATGCTTTTTTACATTGGTATTTCTTGCATCCCTGACGGGAGTCCATTGAGTTTTATGCTATGATATAATATAATATATTCATGGTGATTCTCCTGTATTTTTTCACTATTTGATTAAGCAAATCATCATATTTTTTATTCGTAATCTTGAAAAACGAAATACAGGGCAGACATTTGGTCATTTGGAATTACTGCACTGGAATTAGCTCATGGTCATGCCCCATTTTCTAAATATCCTCCCATGAAGGTGACTTTGTTAAGCACTATAATTATTTTTCCCTACTTTGGTAGTTATTAATTTTTGGTGCTTTATATTTCCAAAGGTTCTGCTAATGACAATACAAAATGCACCACCCGGACTTGATTATGATCGAGATAAAAGGTTCTCAAAGGTATCTATAGATATAATCATGCTAATATTTTCTTGTGCATATTCTTGGCATACATATTATTTCCACATTTTGATTAATAATTAATGGCTATGAGTAGTCTTTCAAAGAAATGGTAGCAATGTGCTTAGTGAAAGATCAAACAAAGCGACCAACTGCTGAAAAGCTTTTGAAGCATTCGTTCTTCAGGAATGCACAATCTCCTGAACTTACAGTGAAGAAATTGTTTGCTAACTTGCCACCTCTGTGGAAGCGTGTAAAAGATATCCAGGTACGCGTTAATGATATCTTTTCATGGTGTTTCATCTTTTATTTATTTTTTTTGCCTGTGAGCTGTTTTCAGGTTAAAGATGCTGCTCAACTTGCTCTGAAAAAGATGCCTTCCGCTGAAGAAGAAGCTTTATCTCTGGTTTGAATATCGTGTTCCATTAATATTCTTTGTTTTGTATGAGTTTAGGGCCATTCTATTTTTCTTATGCATACTAGTAACCTCTTATGTTATTCCAAATAGTATAGATAATGCCTTTTTATTGTAAATCGTACATCCTAATAGGAACTTAAATGAAAATTAGAACAATTCCGCAAACTCGAATAGTTCCTGTCAGCTAAAACTTTTAATCAAAATGCATTGGGAAAATAGTTTGTTTCATGTTTTCCGGTTCTTTCTGCTGATGTTTCCCTTTTCTCTCTAGAGTGAGTACAAGCGAGGAGTTAGTGCTTGGAACTTCGACGTTGAAGATTTGAAGCATCAAGCATCCTCTGTATGTGCAGGACAATTTTTTCCCATGTTTAGACTTCATTTTGGGTAATTATACGCATTTTAATTTGGCAATGAGAGCTGTGTGATTCTTGGCAGCTCCAAGATGATGACAATATTCAAGATATTCGAGAACAAAACAACCTAAAACATTTTGATCACCATGTAATTTTCCCTTTTTATGATTTTATAATTTCTGCAGCCATTTCTATTTTTCTACAGATACTCTTATTCAGTTAGAATAAACTGACCTTTACCCTCTTGTTCGCAGGTTACATCTGAGTCGTTAATGAAACCCGTTATTTCCAGGTAAATCTGCAATATTTTATCTTCTTAATGATACTACTATACTCTTCTTGATCTGAGTGATCTTGTGAAGCTTTCTCAAGTCATTTATGCTTGGCTATCCTAGTCGTTTCGTAAATTCAGCAAGTTCCATCATTTGCATCCTTTCTTCTTCAGTGAAATTACAAATGAGGATGATATTATCAAAGTTAGACATGAAATAAATAAGGAAGCGGTACTTAAAAATGATACGAAAGACTCTGAAGGCCTACAAATTAAACTTGCGAAGAGCCAGCCAAATGCTGAATCCCTCAAGCCAATGTTAGAGATAGATGCTACACAAGTGAAAAATAAATTTCAGATAGAGGGACCTCGTCAAACTTATAGTGGACCATTAATGCCTGGTGCTGTGATAAGTCATTTTCGATCGGGAGTTCGCAGCATTGAAAGGTTCGCTTTAAATCTTGCTTTATATGTTCTTAAAACCATATGCTCAGTAGATGTTTTTTTCTTTTCACTTAGAGGCTTAAAAATTTTAACATCTGCAATGATCTTGAATTTAATATGTAGATAATGAATTTTTTTAACTTCATATATATGTTACCTTATGAATAATGCATTCTTAAGGTAGAAAAAACCGAAAAAAATGCATGTATATAATGAATTAATTCATCGGATTTGTTCAACAGGGATGATTTTGAAAGCCAGCTGATAGTCGAGAAGGCCCAGCAAGGGCGTAAAGCTCCCAGTTTTAGTGGTCCTCTAAGCCTTCCGAACCGAGTCTCGGCCAACAGTTTATCAGCTCCCATCAAATCGTCCGGAGGTAATTTTTACAGTTAAGGCAGCCTTAAAACATGGAATCTTTTTCTTTCTGAAGTCACATTATTTCTTATAAAGGATTCAAAGATTCATTGGACGAGAAATCGAAACCAAATTTGGTTCAAATTAAGGGGCGATTCTCCGTTACCTCTGAAAATGTAGATCTTGTGAAGGTAAGGCTGCTTTAGTATGGCAATTTTTTTCATTACATGGGACTTTCTTAACTTAATATGTTACTAGGATATCCCGTTATCGACAGTTCCACGTCGAAATTCACAGGTAAAAAAGAATGTTTTCTGCATCATTATATGAATGTCATCTCGATTTCATGGTTGCCAGGATTCACTACTAAAAAAGTCTTCTAGCGTTGCAAGCTCAGTGAGTGATTTTAACAACGTGGTATACCCTCCTTCCCTTTAAGTTTACAGAGCAAAATCCTCCAAATCGACGTTATTTCGTAGTTGTTTTTGCTACTTCAATTTACCGAGTTGTTGTTCATCAGTCCAACAGCCTTTCTCCAAAGGGAACGAAGAACATTAACGTGCCTGCCTCCGTTCTCATGCCTCAACTTCAAAATCTCCTCCATCAAACTTCAATTCAACGAGTGAGATAACTTTCAAATATATTACTGCCAAGTTCTAATGCTTATTTCTTGTCATCTAAATTTCAGGATCTCATTTCAAATATATTAAACAGTTTAGAGTTAGAAAATGGTGAGATATATTTCCTATGTTTTCGTAGAATTCACATGTGTTAAGTATCGTATGCCAACTTTATTGCAGCTCCTCAAAACGGTAATATTCAACTATCCCGTCTTCCCGAAAGTAACGGCTGTGTAAGCACTATCAAACTTGTTAAATATCGGGGTTGTATCATTTGCGTTTTTGAACGTATAGGCCTAGTTTTTGGCATGTAAACTCTTTTTTTAGAACGAATAACGATTTGTTATTCCTGAATCTATATAACTTGATTTCCGTTCAAAAAAATGCACTATCAAACTACTTCCGGTACCCTTATACTGATTCTTACAACATTACTGCTTAAATTTGTGCGATTATTTCGAGTAACTGATAGTTTATGATGCACAGGATGAAGTGATTTTGTCCGAAAGGGAACAAATGCTAATCGTGAAGATCTCAGAGCTTCAAGCAAGGTTCCGTAGTTGTTTCGTTACATTTGTTTTCATTGTTACGGAACAAACCAAAGCTCATTCACGATATGCAGGATGAATGTGTTGGTCGATGAATTAACCTCAGAGAAGTTAAAGTACATGCAGGTGTGTTTAAAACATCAATAATCCGAGTTTCCATTCCAAAAACGAGATGCGGATTCATGACTGTTTTGAAAGATGAGATTTTCCCACGTTGTAAATTTGGTCCATTTCCAGGTAAAAAAAAGCAGCCAAAAAATATGCTTTGTTGTTGTAAAATACACATGAAAATGATGGTGTTGTAAGAGGATTGGTTTACAGGTACAGTGAGTTACAAAACTACAGGGACCTTTTGCTGTATTCTGTAGATATGTTGTTCATGTGCAATTTAGCCTTTTTTCGCATACTAAAATGTTTCTTTCTTGTCTTAACTTTGTTTTTTGCCGGAATAAAATCATGTTTTGTTTGAGTATAAGATTAATGAAAAAAGTTATTTTTATCATATAAAATATCGATTAGGTGTAAATTAGCTATATTTTGTATGTACAATGTAATGGATGAATATGTATTTTTTATATGTATTTGTTTTTTCGCATACAAAATTTGATGAACACGAACATGTCTGCAAAAGTTTGAATTTGAGTATTTTATATATTATTTTTGCACAAACACCAACAAACATATCAAAACACAAACTCGAGCACAAAACGAACGAATATGTTATGGTCTCTTTTTAGGGGTACCAACAGTCGTCCGGTTCGTTTAGCAAACGAACTCGGTTCTGATTTGTTTTAGATGTAGAAGACGATTAAAAGCTGAAAATAAGTAAATGCACAGCGATATATAGTGGAAACCCCAAGAATTGGGGTGAAAATCACTTGACTAAGAGCAGATTATGCTCTTAGCCTATTCACTAATCGAATAATTCATAATCAATACAGCATAGGCTAAATGAAAATGACAAGGAAAAAAAAGCAGTAAGAACTCCGGCAGGATAACGGCATGTTCTTACGCGTCCAAAGGGTCCTGCTATTTCCGCCGTTTTGCCCTGTATTTATAGAGTTTATAGCGTGTGTAAATCACGCTCTGTAACCGCCTATGACAGGTTTGTTAGAGGTTGTTATCGAGGGATGTAAAACGAGGTTGGGATCGAGGCGTGGTCTGCGTGATCGGGCCCGAAGCGTGGTAAACGTGGGAAGACCCGAAGCGCGGAAAACGTGAGTTTGTGACCGTTCTGTAACCGTTCGGACCGAACCCAGGTGCCAGCTGGCAGAAAACGTTTTATTTCGTTAAGGTTATCTTCGGTCCTCTCATTGAACATCGGACCGCTCTTCCTTAAGTGTGTAAATGGGCTGTAGGAATTCATTTTCACTATTTGAATCGGCCCAACGGTTGCTGGGCCTTACCCATTACAAGGTACCCGATCCTAAAGTTTTCATCAGAATCTCAACATAAATGAACATGAACTAGTGTAATTTTTTTTAGGAATATGAAAAATGTTTGTGCAAGTTTTTTGTTCGAATTATAATATGAACGAACACGAATAAGTCAAAAACGAATTGTTCGAATAGAATAATGACGATGATTTATTTTGTATGTACAATGTCATCGATGAATTGAATTATAAATGAGTGCAAACATTTCATGAAATACACTGTTCGATTGGTTAATGTTCGTATTTTTTGTTTAAATAAAAATATGAACGAGTAGGAACATGTTCACAAAAGTTCAAATTTGAGTATTTTAATATTATTTCTACACGAACAAGAACGAACAGATTCAAAAACGAACTCAAACACAAAATGAAAACAAACATGGATGAAAAAAACATGACTAAACATGAACAAATTTTAGAAATATGAACAATATTCGAATATGTTTTTTCATTCGAATTATAATATGAACGAACACAAACAATTTAAACTCAACTCATTTGAATCGAATTAGAAGTCTATCAATGAGTATTATATTTATACGAAACTATTGTGATCGTTGTAACTGGTGTTAATGTTTATAATTATAGTCTACAATTTGTCAATAGCTACTATATGAATATTTTTATTTATTTATTTGTTTATAAACAATAATGTGTCATAGTACTAAGGGTTGGTCTCATAGCTTTATTAGGTCACTTAACCACTTAAATAACACAAACTTTGGTTTCAAAGTTTAGTTATTAAATCCAATTATAAATATATATTATAACTAGATAATTAATACGGTTAAAATTATTTATAATAATGTATTTCTGATCACATTAATCCATATAATTTCTGAAAATGTATCTTCAAGCTCTTACCAATCAAATTATTAAAATTATATTTCAAATTTTTCTATTTAGGGATCAATTTAATTTTTGACACTGTAAAAATTATAGAACGTTAAAATCTATATTTAATTTATAAGAACATTGATATATAAGTAATTGAAGTAATATATATTTTTATAATGTAATTAAAGTCTTTTATATTATGACAAATTGAATCCAAAATTTGTACGTGAAACATTTGGACACATTTTGTAATGTAGAAAAATCATGATATTTTTTGTGCACAATGAATGGTTGAAAGACGTTGTGTCTCATGTCCTCTATAGAAAAACGTGGGTATAGTGCTTGTACTAAATGATATCGACATATTTGTATTATGTCTTTGTGATAAATTATTGAAAGGACGAAACGTAAATTTAATCCACACAATTTCAAGATTTTCATAATTTTTATTTCTAAAATTTTATAATTATGACGCTCAAAATATAAATATGACAAAACAAGTCATCTTACTTTATATGTTTTGAAAAATTTAGTTTTCAATATTTAGTTTGTAGTAGAATCAATACTCATACTTTTCAATTATATCAATTGAGATTCTCATCCAAATAAAAAGATTTTGGTGTTTAAGAAATCTGATTTTTTATATATTGTAAATAATAAATATAGAAGACTAAATTTATCAAAACTTTACACTTTGATGATTAAACATATCATTACAAATTATGAGTATAAAATTAATCTAAACTATAAAATTTTCAGATGAATCATTTTCTCATTATTGAAATAATCTTTTTTATAATGAAGAGATTTAATATTTTTTTGTAATATAAATATTACAAAATAAATATACTTTTTTGTTCTCCTTATGTCTAAAACAAAATGATTAAAATTGTTATTCTACTTAATTATTTTCGATTTCTATTGAAGGCAGTGTTTTCATACCGGACGGTACGTCAAATTTCGCTCGGTATCGGTATTTTTTTTCGTACCACCCAGTACTAGGTATTCGGGTCGATTTCCGGGTTTTTTCAGGTCTAATTTTAAAATACTAATTAAATATTAATTTTTTTAAAAATAAAATAAATTAAAAATTGGTACCGACATGTATACCGGTCCGGACCGATACGTAATTCCAGACCGATATGAAAACATTGATTGAATGTTGAATAAATCACTGTTGGTCTAAAATCTCACTTCATTCTATTTATTTTGGTCCAGGCAATTCAAGATTAATAAAATCACTATTATTATCAGATTGATTTTTGTAATCAACACATATATTTTAAAATAATGTTAAAGTGGTATCATTAATTTTTTAAAAATATAAATATCATACATTATAAATTTATAATTGAATATTTAACCATATATCCAAAACAATTCTGATTTAATTCTAATATATGTTGATATTTCAAACTCACATCACTAATGTAGTAGTTTGTATTTCATATTATAAACCCTAAAAATGTATAAGATAGTTTCACAACTTTTAAAAAGACAAAGCTAAGGAGTTAAATGCATTGACATCTAAATCTATATCGATTATACCATATTTGTACTAAAATAATAAAATAAATTAAATTATCAACATAAAGAAAATACATATTCTTAATATTTATTCTCTATTTATATTACTTGTACTTCGAAAAAGCTAAAAAAATCTACAAACGTTATATATATATTTTTTTTCGTAAATCAAATAAGTTAAAACCGTTCATATTCGCTTAAAACAAGCAAAGAATAATATTTTATTTAAATATCAACCAAAACCATTACATGATAAACTGATATAATGTAATTGATATTATTATTGAATTATAAAATTTTGGATATTAAATACACAATTTTTAAATTTACATTATTTAAACTCAACAATATATACCTTCCTTCCCTGTAAATAAATACACACAGAAAAAATTGGTTGGCCGCAGAGATGGGAAGGTCACCATGTTGCTCAAAGTTAGGACTCATAAGAGGATCGTGGTCGTCCAAAGAGGACGCTTTGCTCGCAGATTACGTTCAAAAACACGGCGAAGGTGACTGGAGTTCTCTTCCTAAAAATGCTGGTAAATGCAAACTTACTTTTAAGTTTTAATCTTCTCAATTATTAGTCCCTGGACTTATGGGTATTTGCAAAATAGGACTTTTCAGATGCGGCAAGAGTTGCAGATTAAGGTGGAGAAATTATCTACGGCCAGGAATTAAGAGAGGGAATATCAGCCAAGATGAGGAGGATCTAATCGTACGGCTACACCGTCTTTTAGGTAATCGATGGTCATTAATCGCTGGGAGGTTACCTGGTCGAACTGACAATGAGATAAAAAACTATTGGAACACGCATATTATCAAGAAGCTTAATAAAAACTTCAATATCAAGAAGAAATCCGCCGGAGAATCACCGGAGAATCAAATGAAGAAGATAAATAAGGCCGGAGAAAAGAATGGCGATGATTCTGTCAAGATAATAGTGTATAAACCGAAGCCTGTTAAGGTTTCGTTGTCTTTTTGTTTCATTGAAAGCTTGGGAAGCTTTAATTCGAGCTGCAAGACAGAAGAGGAGAAGCTGCACGGACCACTGCCGTGGTCGGCGCTGCTTGAGATGGATAACTTTCTGTACAACGACGGCGAAGACATTTTTCCCACGATTCACCGCCACGAATCTTTCGCCGGCGATATAAACATGCTCGATGTTTTTTATAATGAGTTTCATCAGCTTGTGTAGGCTGTATATTAATAAAAAAAATTGTTATTTATAAATGCTGCATTAAATATTAACATCTATAAGTTAATTATTATTAAATAATTATTTAAGTATTGTAATTAATACAAAATAGAAAAAAATATTTCGTCTTTGTAATAACTAATTTTCAAAGCACCATTTTGAAGTTATATTATGAAATTTAGTTTATTTTTTAATAATTTATAGTAAAAAACCAAAGAATTAAACGGTCAGTTTTTTATTTAGGAAGAATGTAAAATAATTTAAAATATAGATTTATATTAACTTCTAAAGGAGCACGTCATTTGGACGTGCGTATTAGATTGTTTGCATCAAAATATGTTACATTCAATATAATTTTAAGTGAATGTAATTTGTCACGAACATGGATTAGAAAACCATAGCCATGAGCAACTTCTCCCTTTAAGGTTCTAAAGAATTATATGAAAATAGATACCAATGATTAAACGTTGGGTCACAAGAGCTCGCTAAAATGGTCCGTATCAACTTCTTTAATCAGCAAAATTAGAATAAACATATTGACATGAAAACCAATTAAGAATAGTTTAAGCTACAAACCTCAAGATCAGAAAACTCAAACCATGGACAATAGTCCAAAATCTTATATTCGTATTTGTTCATTCAAATTAGAATATTGTTCGAATAACAAAATTTGATGAACACGAACATGTCTACAAAAGTTCGAATTTGAGTATTTTATATATTATTTTTGCACAAACACGAACAAACATATCAAAACACAAACTCGAGCACAAAACGAACGAAATTAAATATTTTAGAAACACACAACTTTGGAGACTAAACACATTATTTTCACATTATATACAATATAATTAATTAAAATTTAATACAATAAAGAAAAACATAGTTTTAAAATATTTCACTATTTAAATTATTCAATAAATTGGCGCAATAAAACTTTAAAACTACAAATTGATATTTATGACCTTTTGAATTATTTCCAATTTTAATATAATTATTAAATACAATTTTAAAAATAATTTTATGATGAAGTGATAGAAGAATAATATTATTGGCAAATAATAATATTAAATGATGGCAAATGATATTTAAAGTTCCAAAAGTTTGTATGATTTAATACATTTAATTCCCAAACTTTGTTCATTTCGACACACGTTAAGTTTTGGAGGCAAAACAAGTTCCCAAATTTTGTTTGTTTTTGGAAAAATTAGTTCTCATAATTTGTAAATTTTAGAAAATATAGTACTCAAATTTTAATATATGTAGCGAAATCGATTCTCTAATTTTGGGGACTAATTTTACCACATGTGGATCAAATGTGCAAAATTTTGGAAACCATTAAGACTAATTTTTTCAAAACTATTAAAGTATAGATACTAAGAATGTCAAATACAAATTTGGAGACCAAATTGGTCAAAATTACCAAATTTTGAAGACCAAACACGTCATTTTCTCATTTGCGATAATAGAAAAAAAAAGCCACTTTCATGACTCACTTTAGAGTATTTTCTCCTACTTTTTCACGTAGTGCTTGATACTAAAAACTTTCCAACTATTTAGTCCACGAAATTATAATTTCAAAATAAAATATCTTTATATTGTGAGAAAATTGCGATTTGGTATACAAAGTTTTGTGATTTTACTAATTTGATTATCAAACTTTAATTTGACATTTATAGTTTCCAAAGTTTGGTGGTTTGGTCCTAAAGTTTTCTAAGTATTACAATTTTGATTCCAAAATTCAAAACTAGTCTCAAAGTGATTTTTTTATAAAAATTGTCATATTCTAATATTAATGCATTAGATTATGTTACAAATATTTGGTCCCAATGTTTTCATGCAAATTTGAGGAGGAAATTTGCTATTTCGTACCACATGAAATTATATCGATTTCTAGACTTTAACTTCGTTTTCCAAAAAATTGAAATATATATTTTTTTATATTCAGATACATGATCATTAGAATGGGTTTGTGTGTCTTAACTATATATTTATTTAGTTTCTTGTGAAATGATATGATATGTGTTTTCAATAAATGACTTAGTAATCATAATCAATATGTGAAGATGGTGTTCGATAAGTTTCTCGAGGTGTTCGGCATTGATAATGTATGAGTATTTTCGTAATGATTATACGCCCATGATGACCTAACATCGTTATAGAAATGTTCCAAATATATTGTCTATTGGTATTTTTCATAACTACTACATGTCCAGCATTAGACAACAATTTTCATGAACATTTTCTTAATTGGTATAGCCAATGTTGTTTTTATACTTTACGTGTTTCGATAGGGCTAACACCCTTATGAGGTATTTCAAATTGATATCGCTTGGAGTTTTTTTGTAACTATTGCATGCCCCGTTATGACTAGACATGTTTCCTAATACGTTGGATACAATGTTTTCTTGCAAGCGTATATACGCTCGGTACATGAAATATTGGGCAAAATTGGTAATTTATCTGATACTACTCGTTACTTGATTTTTCTTGATCCGGTCCTAAAAAATAATAAAGTAATATTTTTATAATTATTTTTTTAAAAAAACTATTATTATTATTATTCTAAAATAGAAAAAATGGCACTAGCCCTGAATAGAACGATATTACTAACCCATATGATAGCATTATTTAGAGATCATTACACATAAAATTGTTAAGATCATTTACACAAATAACGAAAACCACAACTATTCACTTGAGGATTATTCTTGAATGATTTTGAAACTTTGATGGTTATACATGCAATTTACAAAGTTTGAGGTAATCATTTTTCAGTATTTTAAACATCGAAAGTCATCATTGCAATTTTCTCATTTAAATAGATATCAAACTAATCAAATACAGAAACAAATATATCAATTTAGAAAGTGCATTTAATTTTAAAATTATAATTAAAGGAAAGTTTAATTTTCCATTATCGGTAAAATTAGTCTTTGTTTCATATATAAATCTTAACACACCTCATCAAGTCGGAGCATGCAAACCTTGCATGCCTGACTTGTTTAGAGATATGTGAATTGAGGTTTCCCAGACTTTTAATCATCATTGATTTCGTCTAAAAATATTTTAGGCGTTTATTTATGACCAGTCGATTTATTAAATAATGTGAGTTCAATTTATGTGGGGACACGAGCAATATACGAGGTTGAGTCCACAATGTGTGGGCTTACGTCCTCGGGAGAGCGAAGCTCTACCTTGGTTTTCACTATGATTTTCAACAAATACAAGTACAATGATATAACAATATAGAACATGGATGAGAACGGCTCGGAAAACGATCGAAAACACTCCGTTACGTCAAAACTGTCGAAAACTCGCGAGTGAGGGGGTGGTCGCGAGTTTTCGTACGAAAACTCGCGAATGGCACTATTCCAGCAAGGTCTCGCGAATAGTAAGCACCTAACAGAAACTTGCGAACAGTAACTCCGAACAAGAACTCGCGAACAGTAACTTGTATGGGCAGTCGCAAGATTTGGTGCGAAATCTCGCGAATAGTGGCACAAACAGTGTGGTCGCGAGATTTGGTACGAAATCTCGCGAACAGTGGCTGAAAAACGAAGTCTCGCGAGTCCTGAAGAAAGTCTTGCATTGAAAGATACAAAAAGAGTAAGGCCCCATTTTCAGTGCCCTGTGGCTCATATTTATAGAGAAATCCAGTCCAATTAACAAGTTTCAGGCCCAGGAGCCCAATTCCACTGGATTCAGCCCAAAGTAAACATATAATATTAAAATAAACTTGAATAAATGCCATACCGTAACAGAACTCCGGAAATGTACTTCGATCGATAATTAGCCAAAAATAACAATGAGATAATACCGAAAAACCCCGTAAAATAATTCCTCGCTTCCAGTTATCGAATACTCAACTAAAAACATCGCCACAACTCACCGGCACGTTCCTTGGGTGCCAAATTACGAAAATACCCTTGGCCCCGTACGTGTTTGAATATGTCCAAAACTGCTAGAAACGTTGATCGAAAGCTCATACGTAGGCCCGGAATGTCCAAATTACAAAAATACCATCGAAACTATGAAGTGACGTAAATACACGAGAACATTGAAAATAACACCTAACCACGTCAGACGAGCTCCCAGGATGTCACAATACCGAAAAAACTCCCGGGTAATATCAATAGTCCCCTGGTTTTCAGATTCAGATTCTGAGTCGTAAACCATATCATATTAGCTCGTCCCGAAAGCCGATTATCCTTCGGGAGCCCCTTGAAGAAATCTTTAGTACATTTGCAATCCCCTCGTCAATACGATCGTTTTGACACTAAGAAAGTCAGATTCTGAGGTCGAGCTAAAATCTCGAGATTTTTTGGCTCGGGGTATCCCCCTATAAATACAAGATCTACCCCCTGGTACAGTACGCAACACTGCATTCTCGTTACATTTCGAACGAAATCTCGCGACTACTTCCATCGCACAGTAACCTTCGCGACTTTTGGAACGAAATCTCGCGACTGAACAGTGATACATGCAGACTTAACCTTGAAGGAAATCTCGCGACTGCATAAACTGCACAATTCCTCTCGCGACTTTTGGAACGAAATCTCGCGAGGGAACAGTGACACAACAAACTTAAAACTTGAACAAAATCTCGCAACGGCATACGCTGAACAGTGACTCTCGCGACTTTTGGTACGAAATCTCGAGAGACACTTGTAAAAATCTGAAAAAAATTCTAAAAAATTGGAAAAACCTTAATTTTGAGAACTTCACATCATGTCCTCCGACTCCGCTCATTCCTCGAACTCCGATGCCTCGTCATCCCATTCCTCGGTCTCCTCATCCAACTCGGGGAGTTCCAATTCGAGTCTTTCAGCTTTCCGTTCTCCAATTACGAACCCTTATCCACACTTCTTCGATCGAATCACACATCTCGAGAATACGATTGGTCCTCAGAGTTCTGCTGTCAATGCCCTAAAATCTTTTGACCGGCCCTTTACCATGCATCCTCGAAAATGGAAATCTCTGGTGGAAAATTATCACCTCCCTTCCGATTGTGTTCTCTATCAGCCGGGTCCCTCTGATCGGATCCTACGTCCACCAGTTGGTACCCACACTGTCTGTCTTGAGTATCTAGAGTGTGGTCTCCGCTTTCCGTTTCATCCGTTCATTTCAACTCTCATAACTCACTTAAATATCCACATCTTCTAGTTGAATCCAAACTCGATATCCTTGGTGGTTGCCTTTTTCATTTTTATGGAGACCAATGGGATTTTGATGACCGTTGACACCTTCTTCCAAATATTTCAAATCAGTTCCACTATCCATTATGGGGCTCAAGGTTGTATCTTTTTTCGTCTAAGGCACAAGAAGAGCCCTTTTCCATTCTCATACCCCCAATCCAACCACGACTGGAAGATGCACTTCTTTTTTGTCACTTGCCTAGGCTCCACTAGGTTGTCTGCACTTAGCCTTCCTTGGCGGTTCCCAACTGAGGGGAAACCTTTCCTTCCGGAGTCTTATTATCCTATCCCGCGATCCGTTACTCCAAAAGCTTTAGAGAAGATATATATCGCGTGCGCTAGATCGGATGGCACCGATTGGACCCCGAAAACGCTTTTCTATGCCCCGATCTTGGTCGCCTCCAACATCCTTCCGGCCCCTACCCATTTCAGTAGGGAACTTTTAGGTATCTGGACCACGTATTAATACTTAATCATCTCAACAACTCTTCCTCGATCAAAAAACCTTTCCAAAACCAGCATATATATATATATATATACCTATAGTCTTTCAGCGGTATTTCTCACGTGACTTGCCTATTTTGCAGATAAAATAATGTCTCCCCCTGAAGGTCGTTCGAAATTAGGCGACAAACTGAGATCACTCCGTACTCTTGTTACGGAAAAGGATGAGCTGATCTTCGAGATGGCGCCCGGATCTCGGAACCGCACTGCCGCAGACGAGTTGGCGCAAAGCTTGCAAGAATTGTCGCAGCAAACGGAAGAGGCCCCCCGCCCGGCTACTCCAACACCGCAAGTGAGAATCTCGAGCCCGCAGGAAATGAGCCGATTAGAGAGGTCCCCGAGAGTCCTGAAGATTTAGTTCTTGTATCTCGGCGGTTGGAGCTTACCGCTAGAGAATTCTCCCCCGACGAAGGGATATATGATTTCGCCGAGACACTAGTGGATGTTCTCGGGGACGAGGAGGAGGGCGAAATAAGCGGGGGTCAGCCGATAGGCCCGTTGGTGGAGGAGGTTGAGCAAGGGACCCTTCCGGAGGGAGAAATAAACTAAGAACCTCCTTCGGATAAGGGGAAAAGACCGGTGGAGTGCCCCACCATTTTGGAAATTGCGGAACCCATTAGAAAGAGTGGGTTAACGGCCGAGTTCCTCGATGCCTTCCGAATAAGAGATATACCGAAACATATAGTGAAGGAATGGCTCGAGATGGGACGTCAGGCTGGCCTGGTACTAGTGAAAGACGGAGTAACCTTTCGGATTCCGAGGGGTGATAGCGTTTCCAATAGACCGGCCTTGACGTATTTTGAAAGGAATCCGTCATTACCACCTCGTGGACGAGATGACCACACGGTATTCACCGACTTCGGTCGGTTGATGAGCCAGTTTGCGACCGCGCGTCGCATGATGGGAGAGGTTTGTAATCAGATCGGCCATTGTTACTTGCTCTTTGTTGAATCCGTATCTTATCTGTTTTTTCGTGGTTTTTTTGCTTTTCTTTCAGATTGAGCGGACAGTTGTGGAGATGAGCACCGCAGCTGCAGTTGGGGAATACTGCATGCTTAGACATTCGGAGCTCGACAGTTCGGATATAATTGGGGAGCAGACGAAGAAGGCCACAGAAAAATTGATACAGAATCAGCTGAAAAGCATGCTCAAGAGATGGCGGCGCTCCGGGAAGAGCATAACAAGGCGATCGAAGCCCTAATTCGGGTTCATCGCAGTGAATTAACGGAGTGTGCGGCGTTTCACATTGGGAAAAGGCATGCTCTTGAGCAATCCATCGACACCCTCAAGACGAACGAAAAATATGGTCAAGACAAGCTGAAGGAGGTTAGGGCTGAGACCGAAGACAAGCTGAAAAAGGCCAAAGATGCCAATGCTGCTGATAAGAAGGCACTCGGGAAAGTCCTGGAGGAGAAAAAAGAACTGAAATCAAAGAATGAATTACTCAAGTCTACCGTAGATAGTCTTCGGGCTCGAGCTGCTAGGTTGCCGTCCCAGATCAACGACTGTTTCCGGAAACTGATATGGGA
Source organism: Utricularia reniformis (assembly GCA_009725065.1). NCBI lineage: Eukaryota > Viridiplantae > Streptophyta > Magnoliopsida > Lamiales > Lentibulariaceae > Utricularia > Utricularia reniformis. Next base: position 420,643 of record RWGZ01000432.1, read on the forward strand.
GTATACAGTGCACTCCCCGACTTTCCGAAACCTGGCGGCCCTAGCTAATGCGACGTCGTCTGCTCTATATTTCTTTAGAGGGAGTGTCCAGACTCAGAGAATCTTGGGCATACCCTTAACCCCCGAAGAGAGAGGAAGACTTGATCCCAGTCTGTCAGGGAAGTTCGAGCCTGTGGATGCGGAGGACAAATTAGACTGCTCGGGGGATCCGTTCGGGGTGCTCCACTTCAATTTGGAGGAAGACTTGCACCATTAGCTTTATTCGGAGGAGATCAAAATACCCGAAGAGGGTCCATTGCCGGATGCATTTCGAAGATTGGCCACCTTATTCCCGGAACAGGTGGGCCCCCTTGTGGGAAATCTTCTAAAAGATGAGGAGGTGATGGGTCAACGTGACCCTCCATTGTACATTCCCGCTAGTGTGATAGGAGCTCGGGAACGCCATGAGGTCGAGATGACAAGTTTTGTCCCCGAGAAGTTGACCACTGCGACAAATAAAGAAAAAGAGGTTGATCCTCCCTCATCGACTATTAAGCTGGTAAGAAAGCGCCCCAGCGGTCCCGGTGAAGGTTCGAGTTCCAAGAAGAAGAAGAAATAAACTTTTATATACTCAAATTTCTTCACTTTTGTAGTCTCTCCGCGTTTTTGTATTCCCTATATATATAAAATTTGATTCTCTGTTTTCTTTTTAACTTTCATATTCCGTCATGTTCTTCACGAGAAATATAACTCCGAATAATCCAAATCGAGAAATATACTTCCTAGATAATAAGAATCTGTCTGAATCTCAGGTAGGAATGCTCAATAATAACGCATATAATAAGAATAGTAATGCGTAAGAGTCCCCAGTGTAGCGGGGCTTGAATGAGTTCGCGATAACTCTAAGGTGAACGTCTCTTTAAAATGAGTAGATACTTAAAATAAGTCCACCGCTCTACCTTTACCAATATATCTTCGCCACCGGTATATACTTACACTCGAGGCCATCACACACTCGCCACCGGTATATACTTGCACCCGGGGCCATCACGCACTCGCCGCCGGTATATACTTGCACCCAGGGCTATCACATACTCGCCACCGGTATACACTTGCACCCGGGGTCATCACACACTCGCCGCCGGTATATACTTGCACCCGGGGCTATCACACTCTCGCCAGTGGTATATACTTGCACCCGGGGCCATCATACTCTCGCCGCCGGTATATACTTGTACCTGGGGCCATCACACGCTCGACCCGTCCATAAGACGGAGTCATTCGGCCAGTCCATAAGACAGTGCCATCGCATTCTCGACCCGTCCATAAGACGGTGCCATGCGGAAATGGACCAGCCTCCGACGAGGGCACGACCCTCGCCGGCGTGTCATGGAGGAGTCATATATATACTTGAATCCTGATTTGCCAAGGAAATATGCTCGGTTCTAAGCCGGCTAAATCACAACAAACAAGGCCCTTAACATATTCCAACAGTCATTATGTACAGAAGGTTCTGCCGCGGACAGGAAGACTCATCACGTTCAAAATATTTTGACACAGTATCTAATTTGACGAGTTTGAAAATGATCGACTATAAGACAGGTGGTACATTGCGTTTCTAATATAACTTATTTAATTTATTTCATCCTCCTTCGTACTAAAACGCAATGGACCTACTCCTACCTTACCAGTCCCCTAGTCGATTGAATTCATGTCGTCAAAAAAGATACTTAAAGGATTAGAATATGACCACTAAAAAGGGAGGAAAATTTTATTTTCAAAAAGATCGATGAGTCACGTCTATACATAATACTTGCGCAAATTGGAAATATGCCAAGTCCGTGGCAGCTCCTCCCCGCTCATATTTGCGATCTTATACGTTCCTTCCTTCACTACCGCCGTTANCTCCCCGTACACTCGTCTCCTTTCCTGGCCAAGAGTCAAGTTGGTCTCCAATTGACTCATTCGGGCATCGTTCTGTTCGATTTTTCCACTTATCTCCCTGAATTTCAACTCAATTAGCTCTCCGATCTTTTGCAGAGTATCGTTCTGCTCTCCGGTTGCTGCCATATTCGCTCGCGGCTCCGGAACACGATCAATATCTTCCTCTGCCGCCACATCATTAACAGGTTTCGGGGTAACATTGTTCCTCCGGGCTCTCCTTTTAGCTTCGACTTGCTCTAACTGAGCGATTAAACTACGCCTTCGCTCTTCCAAATCTTCATCTATTTCCGTTTGATCCGCAGATCTAGAACGTGCAGGTGGCGAAATGCGGGCATTATTACGGACCGCAACTCGGCCAACTCTTGCGAATTCATAACACTTAGATAAACATTGGCGTGATTGAGGATAAAAACTAGGTGCCCTTATGGATGAAAATCAGCTCCGGGAGGGCCGAATAGTTACATTTTGAGCAGGGGGCTCCTCCAGAACTGACGACCGAACCCCCGGTAACGCAGCAAACTCATCATTAACCTGAGAAATAGGATCCACCTCAATTTCTTCATCAAAAATATCTTCATCAGAATTTCGAGTAGTCATGATAATAGAGATCCAAACTCAGCAATAAAGCTCTCAATGCGATAAAAATCTCGAGTCCCACAAACGGCGCCAAACTGATCTCGTCTAAAAATATTTTAGGCATTTATTTATGACCAGTCGATTTATTAAATAATGTGAGTTCAATTTATGTGGGGACACGAGCGATATACGAGATTGAGCCCACAATGTGTGGGCTTACGTCCTCGGGAGAGCGAAGCTCTACCTTGGTTTTCACTATGATTTTCAACAAATACAAGTACAATGATATAACAATATAGATGAGGACGGCTCGGAAAACGATCGAAAACACTCCGTTACGTCAAAACTGCCGAAAACTCGCGAGTGAGGGGGTGGTCGCGAGTTTTCGTACGAAAACTCGCGAATGTCACTATTCCAGCAAGGTCTCGCGAACAGTAACTCCGAACAAGAACTCGCGAACAATAACTTGTATGGGCAGTCGCGAGATTTGGTGCGAAATCTCGCGAATAGTAGCACAAACGGTGTGGTCGCTAGATTTGGTACGAAATCTCGCAAACAGTGGCTGAAAAACAAAGTCTCGCGAGTCCTGACGAAAGTCTTGCCTTGAGAGATACAAAAAGAGTCAGACTCCCTTTTCAATGCCATGGGGCTCATATTTATAAAGAAATCCAGCCCAATTAACAAGTTTCAGGCCCAGGAGCCCAATTCCACTGGATTCAACCCAAAGTAAACATATAATATTAAAATAAACTTGAATAAATGACATACCGTAACAGAACTCCGGAAATGCACTTCGATCGATAATTAGCCAAAAATTACAATGAGATAATACCGGAAAACCCGGTAAAATAATTCTTCGCTTCCAGTTATCGAATACTCAACCAAAAACGTCGCCACAACTCACCGGCACGTTCCTCGGGTGCCAAATTACGAAAATACCATTGGCCCCATCCGGGTCCGAATATGTCCAAAACTGCTAGAAACGTTGATCGAAAGCTCATACGTAGGCCTAGAATGTCCAAATTACAGAAATACCCTCGAAACTATGAAGTGACGTAAATACACGAGAACATCGAAAATACCACCTAACCACGTCAGACGAGCTCCCGGGATGTCACAATACCGAAAATACTCCCGGGTAATATCAATCATGTATGTAAATTGTTGTCAAGTATTAACATGTTTTAGAATAACTTCATTTTATACAATGAGATTTCAGATAAAATGACAATAACCTTCAATGCTTTTTGCTCATATAGATGGGATTTTCGGCCATGTGAATTGCATATTAAATATCATAGACTAACCACAAAAATCTTGTATGAATCACCCAGAACGGCTAATAATTGTTTAAGTCATCTCAATTTACATGTTATGTAGGTTATTGCCTTAGACTCAACTTGAGCACATGATCTCAACATTGTATTTGTTTCTTAGTTTTCCATGACATCGGCGATGAATCAAGAATGAGAAAATATCCTTTAGTCGACTTCCGTGTTATTTGAAAATTTGCTCAATCATAGTCGCAAAATTCGCAAACTTGTATGTCGGTGATAGCCTTTTGTAGAATTTCGTGTTCCGGGAGGCTTTCAAAATCCATAATAAATCATCTCAATGTACATCTTGTGGGGATTGTATTAAATGTGCTAGAGTTTGGGTTGCGTAACCTATCTCAGTTCTTGTAAAGATCAAATATATCAAACGACAGCTAGACATCGGTATTTCTCTAGATTACTGAGAAACATGTTTGTTCCATTTCCTAAGTTGTGATTTTGCTAGAAATTTGTGTGTATTTATTTGGATATCAAAATTCATGCTTCGGAAATAATATACACAATATATTACGTTGACTCAGTACATACCTTCCTGATTTCAAACTACCTCGATACTAATAAAATATTTAGTCTTCTTAAATCCTTCATGTGAATTTGGATTCTCAATTGTTCTATGAACTTATCCGTAGCTCTTTCGTTGCTTCATGTGCTTATCAAATCATCTATATAAATCATGACGTGCAACTCATCCTCATCACGTGAATAAGTAAGCAAATAATAGTCTAGAATAGATTGTATAAATTCACATTCTAGAAGTGCGTTAGAAACTTGTGAAACCAACACATAGGTATGTTTTAGTACATATATATATTTTGTCAATATGCATCTTAGACTATCCTTATCTGATGAGAAGTATGGAGGAAACTCCATATAAAATTATTCTTCAATATCACCATATAGAAACGTATTATTAACATTCATATGATAAGTTATACATTTTCTTGCAATGGTGACATCTAATATTGCTTTTACAGTTAACATCTCTACAACTGGTGCAAATATTTCATTGTAGTTGGCTCATTCCAGTTGAATGTTTTCAAAGCAAATTAATTGAGCTTTATATCATTCTATCTATCCATTGACTTACGTTTAATACGATATAACAATTTATAACCTAATGGTGATTTTTTTCCTTGAGTTTGAGACATAATGTAAATGTGTTATTCTGTTCAAGAGCATCCGTTTCATCGTCTCTCTACATAACAATTTTTTCACAACTTCGGAATATTTGTGGGTTCGATATGCTATGAAGATAGAACATCACAAAATTTTCAATGTCATGCATTGAATTTACCACATGATAGAAAATTCCCAATATGATACAAGATTGTACATGGAGAATCTCTAATTCAAGCTATTGTGGCCGGATCTTAGAAGCAAGATTCTGATGTGATGGATGTTCCAGCAAATATAACCATTCAATCTTATTGGTAGTCTTCTTGTTATGAGTCATTTGTCCAATGGTTCTTATATTGGACAATCAATGGTTTAATGTATTGAATGAATTGGACTTTGTGGAATTCGACTGTTAGCGAAACGATGATTTCTTTTTCACTAGTAGCTGCTCCATGAATTAGCCTATGATATTATATTGCTGCATGGGATATAAAGAGTTTTGCTAATTTCATATTAGTGAATATATTTTTCCATTTCTGAAATCTTGGGTTCAAATTTCTCATTACTTTACAGCTTTTGATTCCGAGAATATTTCACCAAGTATATGTATGTACTCATTCACAATGTGAGACACCCGATCAATATATTCATTTATATTATCATTCTTTGTCATTTTGAGAGACTCATATTCCAATTCTAGAATGTTGATTGCTACTTAATTGGTGCGTTCATCCCTCTCAAATTCTTATTTCAATGTATCTCAGATTTAGTTGGTGTGTTACACATTACATGCAACAATTCATTCTACAAGAATTCTAATTAACAATTATTATGGTTTGAGAATTTATGCTTTTGAGTTTAGAATTCCGTATGATAAATATATCTAATTAATTTACTAGTTGTTCAAAAATTGATGTATTAATTTTAAATTTTAATGTTAATATATTTCGCTTTAAAATATTTTATAATTCTTTGTTTTTTTAAAATACAATAAATATTACCCAATCAAGATCCTAGGCCCAATATCAGCGCGGAAATTTGGAAGAAGACACGTGTTTATTTGGGTTCTGTGTAGAATGAAGAACTAATAATTTTGATAAATCACATGGCTAGCACATGGAGTCGTTTGACTTGACACTGCTTTTCCAATTTATGCCTCAATAATTCAGACCAATAATGCAAATTTGGTCTCATATTTTAGATAATTTTAGTTTTTAAAATTATTATAATAGTGATTTATAAAGTTTTTTAAAGGTAAAACAAATTCTATATTTTGTAATTATTTGTAAAATTATTTTTTTAAAATTTAATATGTCTAACATAATTTCTTCCTAAAATTTTAATTTTGGCACTTAACATACCTAACCAAAAATGAACTATTTTAGTCCTCCAAATTTCATGATTTTGGTAAATTTAGCCTACCACGATGGTTTAGCGGTGTTAGTAGTGCACATTCTTTACATTGATTAATTTAATCACGAGTTATATAATTTGACAATTTTAATCCCCAAAAGACTTCGACCATATTATTATAATTGATGATTTCGATTGTCATAATGTAATGGAAGATAATACGAAGGGTTACTTGATTTGTTTTAAAAACCATTTGTGGGAATTTGATGATCTATAAAACGTCACATTATACAATCTAGTGTTACATAAAAATTTAAATACGAATCAAACCGAGATCTAAAACGGGTTTGATATGCTTCGTGTTGATTGTATTTTTTTCTTTTTTTCTTTAGGCTATACCAAATGTATCAGTGGAATTGATCAGTACCAAAAGAAGTTTGGACTGATATGAAAATCTCTCACATTAAAATAATCGGGTATAAAATGAACCGTGCTTCAAACCAATTCGGTTATTACCAAATGAACCAGCCAAAACCAATCAGGTTTTCAATTTCTAACTCTAATTAAATAAAAAATAAAAAATAAAAAAATATCATGTGTGCCTCTTATATGCTGGTCATGTATAATAATATAGTGTCTAGATATAAATTAAATATTAATTTATATTAAAAAATAATATAATTAATATATGTTATTTTCAGTGTCTTGTATACCAAACATATATGCCGTATCCATCATTACTAGAACAAAGTTATGCATCATGTTTTGTACTAGTTTGGTTTGAGCTGAGTGCACGGCCAAAATTGATCATGTTTTCAATTTCTAACTCTAATTAAATAAAAAATAAAACATGGGATGTTAATCAAATATTAAGGATTTGTTTTGCCACTTTTGGGGCATTTCATCCAAACATAAAGACTATGTTCTGCATGTGTTTTGAGATTTACAATACAATTTGAGAATGTGTTTTCATAATGTGATCACAGATCAAGAATGAATTGAGTGTTCTGTAAATTATATATTGAGTTGTAGAATGAAATCATGTTCTATATGAATTAAGATTGATAATGTATTTTCAGTTAAAATATACATTTTTACCTTTATAGTTATAAGTATGATGAAAATATCATTTCACTGAAATTAAAATACAACAATATTGTTTGCATTCAAATCCTTACTAACTATATTATCGACATCGACAAGATTACCGGTCTGGGTACCGTTTCTGTCAGGACCGGTAGGAAATATTTTTTTTTTGGTCAACACGGAAAACCCGGATTCCGACCCGTAAACCTAGTACCGGGAATACTATTCAAAATACTAGTGTCGTTCGATTTTTATTATATCGGTCGGTATGAAAACATTATGAATAAAAATATTTAAATGAAATTTAGTGTTTTAAGGATATTATGATAATTGTAAAAATAAGAATGCATTATACAATCTCAAATCAACCAAAATTGGTCATTTTGCATTCTAATTGTTTTTCTTCATTGTTATAGTCCCTTTTTAGGGGGTACCAACAGTCATCCGGTTCATTTAACGAATGAACTCGGTTATGATTTCTTTAAAATGTGGAAGACGATCAAAAGCTAAAAACCAAAATAAATGCACGGCAGTATATAGTGGAAACCCCGTGAACTGGGGTGAAAACCACTCGACTAAGAGCTGATTATGCTCTTAGCCTGCTCACTAATGAAATAACTTAACAGTTTATACAAGACAGGCTAATGAAAATGACGAGGTAAAGAAAGCGAGAAGAATCCGGCAGAGTAACAGCCTGTTCTTCCGCGTCCAAAGGGTCCTGTTATTTCCTTCGTCTTGCCCTGTATTTATAGAGTCGCCGGCGAGTGTAATCCACGTCCTGTAACCGCCTCTGACAAGTTTGTTAGAGGTTGTTATCGCAGGATGTAAAACGAGGCTGGGACCGATGCGTGGTCTGCGTGATCGGGCCCGAAGCATGATAAACGTGACAGGGCCCGAAGCGTGGAACGCGTGAGCCTGTAACCGTTTTGTAACCGTTCGGACCGAACCCCGGAGCCAGCTGGCAGATAACGCTTTTATTTACTAAGGTTATCTTCGGTCCTCTGTGTTGAACATCGGGCCGCTCTTCCTAAAGGTGTAAGTGGGCTATAAGAGTTCGTTTTGATTATTTAAGTCGGCCCAACTGTTATCGGGCCTCACCCATTACAGGGTACCCGGTCCTAGAGTTCTCATCACTAGCCCCTCGGACTTGATTGCCAATCGCAGAGGTGATACAAGGCCGATCACATGATGTTTATACATTCATGAGAACTGGGGGACCGTACATGTAGATAGTGAGAGTCCAGGGGACCGATCTTTGCCTTAGTGCAGGGGTCGGTTATGCTTAAAATTTGCTAACATAGGTTTAAATTATCTTTTTACCCTTGATATTCTTTAAATATTAATATCTTGGCCTGCGCCTCTTCATATTCGAAAGTTCAAGAGGCGTGATGAGTGCGGTCCGTAGTATTACAGTTTTGGACAGTATTACGTGGCAGCGCACCATTGGTTGAGAGATCAATATTTAAATCGGGATTTCGGGCACAATTTCTTCTCATCGTCATTTTGCGAGAAAAAATTTACAGTCAAGCTTTGTGCCCTCAACCGCTGTTTCGTCAAATCGCCTTTCAATCTTTTCTTTCTAAGGTAAACGCTTATGGAAATATTATCGACAATATTACCTTTATAGTTATAAGTATGATGAAAATATCATTTCACTGAAATTAAAATACAACAATATTGTTTGCATTCAAATCCTTACTAACTATATTATCGACATCGACAAGATTACCGGTCTGGGTACCGTTTCTGTCAGGACCGGTAGGAAATATTTTTTTTTTGGTCAACACGGAAAACCCGGATTCCGACCCGTAAACCTAGTACCGGGAATACTATTCAAAATACTAGTGTCGTTCGATTTTTATTATATCGGTCGGTATGAAAACATTATGAATAAAAATATTTAAATGAAATTTAGTGTTTTAAGGATATTATGATAATTGTAAAAATAAGAATGCATTATACAATCTCAAATCAACCAAAATTGGTCATTTTGCATTCTAATTGTTTTTCTTCATTGTTATAGTCCCTTTTTAGGGGGTACCAACAGTCATCCGGTTCATTTAACGAATGAACTCGGTTATGATTTCTTTAAAATGTGGAAGACGATCAAAAGTAAAAACCAAAATAAATGCACGGCAGTATATAGTGGAAACCCCGTGAACTGGGGTGAAAACCACTCGACCACGAGCTGATTATGCTCTTGGCCTGCTCACTAATGAAATAAATCAAAGTTCATACAAGACAGGCTAATGAAAATGACGAGGTAAAGAAAGCGATAAGAATCCGGCAGAGTAACAGCCTGTTCTTCCGCGTCCAAAGGGTCATGTTATTTCCTTCGTCTTGCCCTGTATTTATAGAGTCGCCAACGAGTGTAACCCACGTCCTGTAACCGCTTCTGACAAGTTTGTTAGAGGTTGTTATCGCAGGATGTAAAACGAGGTTGGGACCGAGACGTGGTCTGCGTGATCGGGCCCGAAGCATGATAAACGTGATAGGGCCCGAAGCGTGGAACGCGTGAGCCTGTAACCGTTTTGTAACCGTTCGGACCGAACCCCGGAGCCAGCTGGCAGATAACGCTTTTATTTACTAAGGTTATCTTCGGTCCTCTGTGTTGAACATTGAGCCGCTCTTCTTAAAGGTGTAGGTGGGCTATAAGAGTTCGTTTTGATTATTTAAGTCAGCCCAACTGTTATCGGGCCTCACCCATTACAGGGTACCCGATCCTAAAGTTCTCATCATTCATAATGTAATAATGCATTCTGCATAATGCATAATGTAATCGGCTAAGTATTCTGTAAAATTATCCAAAACACATTTTAATAAATAAAATGCATTCTTAGATCCGTTGAAGAACATAGCCAAAGTCCATCATTCCAAAAAATGTGGATCCAATTTGTCAATATTATGAAATTTGATAACTAAAAACGTCATTATCTCATGATTGAATATATTCCTCCCCCTTTTGTTTTTGTGCATTTCAATATTCTTTCACTAAATGTAACTATTATATAACAAATATATAAAATATGGCTCATTGAAATTCGATTGAGTATGTTAATGATATTGTCATACATCTTAAATGAAAAGTTATATTGACAAATATATAAGAAGTGTGATATAACAATGAATTTGAGTCAACTCACCCCGGTTAATAAAAAACATAAATTATTATTTTAAATTTTTCACAAACATTTTTGATAAAAAACTTAAAATATTCAAAACATAATTTTAATATATTCAAAATACAAATACAAGGTTAAGGCGTAAAGAGACACATTCGGTTGAGTAGTCGATTCACATTATTGAACCGATATAGTTATCGATCGGTGATGTCGATGGGTATAAATGTGATGACATATAACAATGATATATTGGATATGGACTTGTGATTATTACAATATGATGACAATGGTTTGGGATAACATTTTACAATGTGGTCATGGATTTGGATATACAAGCGCTCTCCCGATCTATTTGATCATGAATTTAAATGTAATATCAAAGTTCGAGAAAAGGTATGTTTCGGGCTTGTTCGACTCGGTTTAGACAAAAAGAATCTTGACTTAGCCGACAAAATATATCCTCGTACACAACAAGAGTTAGGAATCATTTTATAAGAGATTTATATAGCATGATCTAGTCATGTATATTATTTTTTATGGGCCAAAAGTTTTATAAAATTTAAAAAGTGTTATTGTCTTGTATAGTATGATAATTATACTATATTTACTTTCTTCTACCAATTAGATCATGAATTTCAATATACTTTCTAGAATGTATTACTTAGTAATTACTAATTACCTAGAGACTGTATAGTAAAAACAAACTTAGGATCTATGTTGCACGGGTACGGGGTGCGGCGATTTTAGAAGTATATGATTTATGGTGTATCGAATTCAAGATAATAAAATAATCAATATCAATATTTGAAATTTTATAAATACACAAACCTGTAAAAAATAATGAGTTTTAAAACAATTTTCTAATGAATTATGAAATTCTTAATTCACTTTCATTAGCTTCTTGTTCTCAACCATAAGAGCTTCTGCACATCTTCTTATCTCAGTCTCATTTACCCATGCACCTAGCACGTACCAGGTGAGTGAAATTTGAGAATTTCAAGCACCCGTGCAACATAACTTATGATTAACGAAGTTTAAGTAATAAGTTAGAGATTTTTAGATTATTATAATTTAATCACTAGATTCCAATTTCAATTTTCTTGTCAGAATTAAAAGCCAAAACTATACAAAAACCCAATGGTCATTTAATTCAAAAGCGCAAATAAAAAACACAAGAAAAGAAACATCATAACTTTGATGTTCATATATGTTCTTGTTCGTGTTCATGTTCTTGTCCCTAAAGTGAACTCCAGATTCGGCTTCTTGTGCTGATTACAACTACTATCAGTTACGCTGCAAGACGAGCTCATATCTGATCCCCTCTCATAACTCAGGCACTGCATTATTAATACATAAACATTAGACTAAATAATCCGAGCATGTAATAAACATTCACATTTAAAATCGACCCATCGCACGGATCTTTTGCTTAAAGTGTTACATTTCCTAGATTTCAAATTGTGACAATAGTGTTTAAAAAGGAATGGGGTTTCTTTGAGGAATCAAAAGCTTAAAGCCATATTACCTATTCCTTTAAAGATGTAAACTCACTTTAAATAAAAGTAAAAGTTAGTAAACATTCATACACTTTCCTTAGGTTTCTTTTGTTTAAATATTCGATAACTTGATCAAATCGATTATTAAAACGCACCATTCATAAACCAAAAAGGGACTCTTCTCTCAAGTTGAACTACATTTCGTTCCGAATTAAGCGTTGCGTACCTGAAAAGATTGCATCGTCTTTGTATTGATATTTCGTCGTCCATGTGACAAAGCTTCCCTGTTACGAAAGAATAGATTCTCAATGAAGAAAGGACTCTAGAAAAAAAGTAAATCTTTTTTAAGGTGCTTTTATACCCGCACATGACACACATCAAACTTTGTTACTTTCAAATTGAATAGTATTTGCTTAAGTTTTTACCCAATTCTATTTACATAAAATAATATAATATAAAACCCAAATAAATTATCATGGTTATTTCGACATTTTTATTAAACACTCATATACACTATAACCCGTAATTGAACCATTAACCGAGCTCATTATTGAATTACATATTAATAATAGAAATAAGAGTTGATCGAATCAAATATCTAATCAAGAAATATACTCAATCAATATAAGATAAATTTTGAATTAGTAAAATTGATAAAGAAGATGGTAAATAAATTATGAAATATTAAATATTTAGATTTTTTTTATTAATAATGCAATCATTTTAATTTTGTATTATATCGAATAGGACTATTATGTCGGTTCAAATCAATAAATTTTTCCTTCTACATTTATGGTTTTCATCACATGTTACTAGTTTATCATTCTTACAATGGCATTCACTTTTACAAACATTAGGTTTTTTGAGATGGAAACCCTAAACCTAGAGGAATTAGGGTTTATTATGTGGAATTTCAGGGTTTTTAACTGTACGAAGGGAAATTAAAATCTCTAGATCCTAAACACCTAAAAGAGATCAGATCAGACAATTGAATAAATGAAAGGTTAGTTAATTTAGTGGTATAAAAGTAACTTTAAAGGTGAAAATAAGAGATTATACATTAATTACAAACATTTAATCAATACTAATTCCCCCATTTTTTGATAAGAAGAAGTAAATGTAAGAAATGGACAAAGGTTTCCCAGTTCCTAGGTCAGTGTTTTAACTGGATCCCACATGTAAGGATTAGCTACAGTTAAATACTATTTGCTTCATGGCCATTTACTGTAGTATAATACTAAATCAACAGTCTTTTACACCAGTATATCATGATGAAATAATAATAAAAAGATTTTTCAATAAATAATAACAGTTGGTCAGAATATTTTATTAATTTGTGAATTGCATTCAAATTCTTCAAACTTTAGGTTAAATAAATAATTTTTTCCTTAATTATTCCCACCCACCAACAACATTTCTGTTCTTATAAGTTATTCTAATACTATTATAAAGTCTGAACCTATTTATTGAAGTTAAATACTACTAGATTATAAGAAAAAAGTGAACATTACCTTGATGAGTTGTTCAACAGGCCAATATTTTGATCATAATCTCTTCCCATTTGTGTTTCGGGTTTGATGTGGAAGTCGTCGGAGGTATCACCGGACGAGCAGTTGTCGAATCCATCTATATTTGATGCAAATATAAGGTGGAGAAGAGAAGAAAATATGAAGGGCTGGAGAGAGTTATTCTTCTCTGGAGTTTTACCAAAAGTAGCAGCAGCTTTATCAGTTGACTTCACTGTTCTGTACATCTGTTCAAATAGTTCAAAACCAGGACAATAAGGATAGATCAAATTAAGAAGAAGGGAAGAGACAAAACAGATTATAGTATAACTTGAAATCAGGAACACAAGTTTTTCTAATGTATATGTTCATTTTGCTATTTGGACATATTCACAAACAGGTGATGTGCATTGAAGAAAGTTAGAAGAAGTTAAAGCCATGAACATTTTGCAGGGTAGCATTTAAACATTTGTGCAGATCCACATGCCTTTGTCTATGAAGTTTAAACTATGGTTTCTACTTCCATAAACCAAAAATGTGTATTTGTATGTGTATGTGTATGTGTTTGTATGTGTATGTGTTTGTATGTATGATTGACTCATGATACTGCTGTGTACTTTGTCTTGTTCCTTTTTCTCTTTATTTGTGTGTATCTGTCAGCCTTATAGAACCCTATTTATCTATCTTTTTATTGACCTCAGAAAGTCTGGCTGTGAATCAGATCTATGAAGCAGAAAAATCAGGGTTTTGGGAGAAGGAATAGGGGAGTAGGCTATTGACTTTTGTACTCAAATTCTAAATGATTCTGTTTGTAAAAATAATGTAAGCTGAGAAGTTTGATTTTTATTTACCTGTAAATGGGATTTGACATGGGCTAAAGTTAGATCTTTGACATCCATTAGCTCTAGAACTGATTTGGGTGTTGCTCCTGTTGACAGTAATTTGAAAAGAATGTCAAAAAAGTACAAAAATGGTGAAGTATTTGGAAGAAAAAGGAAGCTACTTTCATGGCCGCCGAGGAGCTCAACGGCATGAACAAACTGGGCGTGAAGCATCGTCGTCCACCGCATACGTGGCGCTCTGATGCTTCGTTTGTCTGGTAACCTTGAAACAGTTCGTGATCGAATTGGTCCCGCCGGAGACTGGAGATAGCCACCGCAAGAGACGCCGGTAGCGCGTGTGATAGCTGAAGAATCAAGATTCTGATTGGAAAAAGAGTGGTAACAAGGAGGGTTTCGTAAAACGGGAAATCCACTTATGGGTCTTAAAGAGCTGAGTTCTTGCGCAAATCCCGGATGAAGGATATGATTCCCCGGCGGAAATGACCGGAAAAATCCATCTCCGGCGGCACTACGATTGTAATTTTCCGATGAAGGTAACATAAATGGATGTGGATTTGACAGCGTAAGGTCTGAATTCAAAGAATCAGATGAAGAAAAGGAACTTCTAGTACAATCTTGTCTGTTCCAAAACCCCATCTCCATATCTTCTTCACTGTTTCCACAAACCGACAGCTGTTTTCCGGTGGGTGGACTGATTCTCAGAGATAGATCCAGCTGTGCAGGAAACAACTCCATTATTGAAGCTTCAGTTTAGGGTTTGAGAAGAATGAGAGAATGAAGAAGAGTAGAGCTAGTGCCTGTTTGCTCTAAGATTTGGGCATGGAATGGATATGGAGAAATTGAAAGGAAGAAAAAGTTGAAAGAGAAAGAGAGAGAGAAGATGGAAAAATGACAAGCAATAAATTGAAGTGAGTGGCTGTTTCCTTTCTTAAGAAGTAAATATCAGAAGGTGACACTTGCAGAAGATAGTTGAGAAGTATATTAAATTTATAGAGTGGAGTCAATTAGGTGGAGAGTTGCTCGAATACAACGTATAAGAGGGATGCGATCATATTATAAAATACTTGAACAAATCATATATTATGATCCACATTCCCTCTTAAAAACCAATTCATCCCACTTTTATTTTCCAATGTGGGACAATTTTACTCATATTTCTAACATAGTGGGAATAGCAATAAAGTTGTGGAAAAAACAAAGTAAGTTTCGAAGAAGAAGATGAAAATCCAATTTTTTATTAATACTCCAACTTTCTATACAATTTTACTTTTTAAAAAATTTAAATGTTGAGGCAATGAAATTGATGTTATATCCAATGATCGGTCAATTAAATATTGGATAGTCGATAGCATATTGAGTAATAATTATTCGTCTATGGTTCGACAATAGTTTTGAATTATCGAATAACATGAACGATTTGTTGAATTCTCGACAATCGATAATGAGATACATTTCAAAATTGGCGAGTGATGAATAGTGATTCGTAAGTAAATCATTATTTTCATGTTTGAATAATATATTTTTATATTGAGAAAATTACATGTTTGGTCCTAATCTTCGGTGATTTTGGAATATTTGATCCATAAACTGTAATTTGAAATTATTAGTCTCCATTTTTTAATAATTTAACAAAAAAATTCATAATATTTCTAAAATTTGGCAAATTTGATCGTGTGTAAAAATTAATCCCTAAAATTTGATAATCAATTTTGTCATACACATTCGACTATGTTCGCCAAAATTTACAAAATATGATGATTAGTTTTGCCAAAAATCAAAACTAATCAATAAATTTTAAAATCATTCAAACTTTGGGAATTTTAAATATTATCACGTTATTGTTATTATAATATATCGACACAAAATCACTTATATCCAAAGATTGCACCAAATTGTTAAAGTCAAGATGGCGTCATTGAAGATGCCGATGTGATTCTTTATAATTGTTTTATTATTGAACCTCGCAAAATAAATAAATTAAATATTTATGTAGTTTGCAACATAAAACTTAGAGATCAATTTTATATTTTCTCTATAATTATTATTGGATCATATCGCAAAGTTTATCTGAATTTTATTTATAAAATCTAACAAAGTGATATCTCAATCATTTTATTTAATTAATATTATTGAAAAATTGATTTCCCTTTTTTAATACTTTATTCATCATACCTTTAAAAAAATCAGAATTACATATTAATATTATTAGGTTATCATTCACCAAACTTATAAAATAGAAACTTGTGCATATTTATGGACCAATCCCACGTGCTAATGAATTATTGAAGTCGTTATATTAATCGGTATCATACAATATTATGTAGCCAAAAATTACTTTATTAGTTCTGAATATTATTTATGCGAATTAGTATGGGTATTCTTCAAAGTTTTATAATTTTGATAAAATTGATCTTATTTAATAGAGCGGTTACAATTCTCGATCTTTGTATTTTTCGTGAAATTATTCCTAATAATTTGCATAATTTAACAAATGTGATCCCAAAGTTTTATTTTTCGTGGAGTACTTCAATCACTAAAATTGAAAATATTAAGAAACTAATTTTGACATATAAAATTAAGTTTGAGAATTTTCCAAATATTACAAATTATGTAAACCAATTTTGGACCATTTCCGCCGAATTTATTATATATTAATACAATAAAGTCATGCAAGCCATATTATCAAACAATGATTTAATGCCGATGAAAATATCGTACCTTTCGAGTTGGCTTGGCATGACATGTGCATCGGGTAAATCATATCTCTAAAATTAGTTAATCATTATAGAATAAAGTTAATATTAACAATATTTTTCATAATAGATTGTATACACTCGTACCAAATTTTTCGGGCAAAAACCGATATCTATACGATGTACTGCATGCGATCGTTGGGTAAAACATAGGTTTTGTCCACTTTCAACCCTAAAAATGCTAAATAATAATGAAATTATGATGATTTTAATTTTAATTGTATAATTAATCGTAAAATTTCGATACCATATGATATATCAGGCGTTAAGACGTACCAACCCTAATAACTACAAAATTACAATAATACAAAGTTGATTTAAATAATTTGTAGTGATTTTAGATAAATGATAAAAAATTGTGAATCTATAAAAATAAAAATGAAATTTATCCATTAATTAATTGATTAAAGGTATAAAAAATCATTATACCCACAGTAAAAACCACGTGAGATTTTAATATGCATGTTTTGTAATTCGTGAAGACAATTTATTTGTTAAATTAATAAAAAAGTTTTTATTATACAAATAAAACCGCCAACTAAGATTCTTTATGACGTGTGTTGGCAATTATGTATCGCGTAGTGTAGGTCCCTCATTGACTTAAACTCACGTGAACCATGTTTTTTTCTTGTAAAAGGGCCTGAACTAATAGTTATTCTTTTTCATACCCTATAAAATGCATTATTGGAGGGGTGGGCATGGTCGGTCCATCCCACTTGATCGGCCCAAACAGTAAAAATAAGTGTATGGTTGGATCGCAAAAATCATTTCATCAACTCATACGAGTCGATCGTAACAAGTCTACGGATTGATATAAGTCAAATTTTTATTTATTTTAAATTTAAATTAAAATTTTTATGTTTATAATTTATATTATATCAATCCAATTTTAATCCGTCAGGTTGACGAGTCAATAATGTTTCTTAATCCGTTGGGTCAATCCGTATGGGTTGATGGATTAGACAGGTTCAACATGTAACCCATTGTGCGAGACCCCTGTCTACCACTTATGCGGCACCGACTCTTCAATTTTTCATATTCTCCCGTGTCGAGTCGAGTCGGACTCTCCAACTCGTTCGACTCTTGACACTTGACACAAAACAACGTCGTTTTGATTTCTTCCTTAATTTGATTTTTTTATTCATCGGAAACGTATCTTATATGCTTTCACGACATTTTAATGTTGTCGATCTACTTGTGAATTTTTCGTGCAAGCGATGATGGACCGAAAAGTGGTTGTTTTTGGGAAGATGGTAGAATCGACGAACGATATTCATTTTTATAAATTAAATCTTCTTATATAATGAATTGATAAAATATTTGTAGTTTTAAATTTGACTTTATGCAACTTTCTACAAATTTTAACAATTACTTTTTAAATTTTGCTTTTATTTAATAATCCGAGCCGAGTCGAAAATTTAACTCTTATACTCTTGCCGAATCATATCGAGTTGAATCGAGTCGCACCAAATCGATCGGACGAGTCGATGCCGCATAGTCTACCACTACATTATTGGATAAAATTTGGTAAATAATTATTTTTTAAATTATATTTGTTAATATAACGAAATAACCTACTTATTCGTGATACTAGCACACACTTTTATAATTTTATTTATTCCCAAAAATATGGCCTCTCTGGAATTTGTGTTAATGGCGCACCTTCAACGTTCCCAAATTATATTACAAGAGTCGGATTATCTATTTATCGGTTTTAAAAGATTCGATTAATCATTTTTAATCGATGGCAAACTAAGCACAAGTTTTATTTAATTTCAATTATTTTGTTGGGTGTTTTTAGTCTATTAGTTATTCGATTTTTATCAATATTGCACTTTTTAGTTTAGAAAAGCAATAGCAAATGTCACTAAGCACCTAATCAAAATTCAATAATGTTTAACAATTGAAAAGATCACAATTTTCAATTTAATATATAAAATAAACATAACACAATTTTCAAAATAACAACTTCCTTCATTTCCAACTTTACGAACCACTTTATATAGTTTGTATCAATAACACAAAATATTAATCGTACTTAAAGACTAAAGTGGATGGAGTACACTCTTATCTCTTCTCGAAGTATTGGGTAAAAATCTACAGTCTCCGTGTCAGATTAAATATAATTTAAAATTACCATTGTTTTTTAAATTATTATTTTAGTAACACTTGTTAGAATATACATTTTTATTATAGCAGTAATTTTGTCATTTTGTGTTTTGGATTTTGTATGTAAGTAAGATTATATTATTTTAATATAATAAATTATTTTAGTTTATAAAATTGTTATTATAGAATACAGAATATATATTTTATTATATTAATAATTTTAATATAATAAAATTACTTATATGTGTTTTAATATATTAATATATTATAATACGAAAAGATTATAAATCACCTAACATATATTATTTTGTAAAATTATTTATATGTGTTTTAATATATATTATTTTCATTATTATTAAATTAAAATAATTTAATAATAATGCATCCATACAAACACTAAAGACAAAACCATTGCTATTTTAACAAATGAAAAAATGTAACTGTTAGTAGAATAATTTTATAAAAGTAGACGTTATAATAAAACTAGTGTTTTATTGACAATGCTATGAGTGTAAAAAAATTCTCGAGGTATTGATCTCTATTATATTTTTAGTATTTTTTATAGATAATAGTATTTTAGTATTTTTATATAAATCATAATCATAATATCATAATTTTATCAAACAATTTAAAAATTCACGATCATATATCACTATATCTCACATCATCATATAATATCATAACTCAATTTTTAAAAGTTCAATCAATTAAACCTTTAATTATCGCTTATTTGAATAATTTTTTATTGATGTTGAGTATTCATCATTACAAGAAGTCCGTTATATTGTAATATTACTTGGTTTTGTGTTAAGGAGCAAGATGTACTCACCAGCATACAATTTTTTTATAATTATATATATTCAATTGTGTATCGTTCTACCGAATTTCGATGTGATGCGACACAACTCGTTAATTAATATTTTTAAAAAATAATAAAATTACGACGATGATTCAGAATGTTTAAAATAGTGTAAAAACGATACACTCAAAATTTGTAAATTGCATGCAAAACTTCTGAAATTTTAAAATCACTCAAGAATGACTCTCGAGTGAGTTGCAGTTTTCGTCTTTTTTCGAGTGAATGATTTTGATAATTTATGTGTTATTTTTAAAAAATTCAATATTTGAAGATATAGTTATTATATATTTTCAAGGTTAAACTATCAATACAAACTATGAATGATTTAAAATATGAATGAGTATTATAGTAAAATATAAACAATTTTGAATCTTATGGGACAAACAAAACAATTCTTAAACTTTGACGACATAATATTTACATATTCGGAGGTAAAAGCACGCATTATTTCAAATTCGACGTTTTGTATACAATTATAATTTACAAACTTTGGAAGCACATTTACACCATTTTAAAATTTAAAGTATAATGATAAACACCACTCTTTAAAAATATTAATATTGATAGAAATGACAGAAATTTATAAAATTATGACCCCATATAAAAGGTTTGGTTGCAGCATATTTCTCATTTTTTTTAAATGGATGATATTGTCAAAATAAATTTAATCAAAAAATAACCGTATTTATAATAATAATATTATTTTATTATTGATCATTTTTTCTTTATCACCTACTAATTTTACTTTCTTATTGTACTTTCTTAAATTAGTGTTAAATTAGTGTACTATATGTTATTGTACTTTATAAATGATTTAATTAATATATATGTTATATTCTTAAATTAGTGTACTATAATAAAATGATTTAATTAATATATTACAGTATATTATTTTTAAAATATTATACTTTATAGTACTCATTTATAAGGTGAACCCATTATATTTATATAGAGTAATTAATATATCATTTGATGGGTGGAGTGAAATAAAATAACTTTAGCATTATAATATGTTTAGAATTTATCATAAAATCAAACTTGAAATTATGAAATTACCAAATTGCACAGTACACACAAAAATGTAAATAGCAATAGATACACTGCACCACTGTTACATTTATTCCTCTTTTATTATTATTTTCTTAAGAAGGTGGTCCCAATTTCATTGTTCCACCTCTCTCTTTAATTAAGGTTTTGTCTGGTAAGTACAATTTTGGATTTTTAGGTTGTAATTTATGTAATATATCTAAGAAATAAAATCCTCACTTTAATTTTTTAAATTTTGGATTCCCTGGGCAAAATTATAAGATTTTGAACTCACTTTAAATTTTTAAATAAAATAATATTAAATAAAAAATAAATAAATATTAATTTTTTTTAGAATAGAAACTATAATTCTACCACTACAAATATTTTCCTAATTTGTCGTAGAATGACCCAAATCCTCTAAAAAATATGCATCTTTTGATTCATGTTGGGTGTCCTAGAGAGGATAATGTTGTCCTAAATCGCGTAACCTTTGTATTGACGACCTACCAGAAGGATGGGAGCCTATGTTTCTTTTCTCATTTATGGCATTGCTTTGATCCTTAACCCCATACCTACAGTCTATACACTGAATAACGTGTTTTTCTATGTTGGGTGTAGAACAACAGTCCCGAAATCAGTGGCGAGTTGTTATTACTTGTTAGGTTGGGAGAAAATTGAGACCTCTTTGTCGGAAAATTGGAGCTGTGAGTTTTATCTTTTTGCTTAAGCTTGTATTTCTTCGAATTTTCTTACATTGGAAAGATTTTTGTGACTGAGTTTACAAATGGTAAAAGTTTGTGATTCTTTTGGTACCCATATTTTAATTCTTCTTTACTTAGTTAATTTCGTGACAAAAAGTTATCTTTGGTACGAAGAAAAAAAACTATCTGCTGTAAGATTTGCTTTGTTTTTGTCCGGAGACGGTGTTATCTATTTGTTTTTTTGTACATGGAAATGGAACATTACCCTCATTGGTTGGTTTCTGTAATTCCTCAAGATTTTTCATTTCTCTCTGATTTTGCAGAGCAAATTGCTGATTGCTAGTTTCAGTACACTTACTTCCTCCTTTATCCATCTCCAAGTCTAAAAACTACGTTAAAAACAGGTATCTTTGCACATTTATTCCTTCTCATTTGAGATTTCAATGGAGTTTATCTTCTTTATGTACATTGTACATTCGTATCGGTTAATTGGATTCGTATGGTCATTTTGTATGGATACTTAACATTACATGGAGTTTTCTTTGCAGTTTAAAATGGTGAAGGATTATAGTGGATCCCCAAAGCTCCACTCTCTCGATTTAAAGAGAAAACGTCTTACATTGATTCTAGGAGTGACCGGTTTGTGCATCTTGTTTTATGTATTGGGATCTTGGCAAGGTAGAAACTCCAATTCATCAGAAATCCCATCCAAACTTGGCTGTGAAGAGAGCTTCTCCGTAAATAAAAAACCGAGTCTCGAAACACATGAGATGTTGGACTTTGAAAGCCATCATCAGTTAGTAATCAATAGATCCAAGGAGACTGTAATTTTCCCAGCTTGTGATATGAAGTACAGTGAGTATACTCCGTGCCAAGATCCAAATCGGGGTCGAAAATTTGCTCGTGATATGTTGAAGTACAGAGAAAGACATTGCCCCACAAAAAACGAGCTTCTTAAGTGCCTCATTCCAGCTCCCCCTAACTATAAGCAGCCTTTTAAGTGGCCTGAAAGTGCTGATTATGCATGGTACGCCAATATTCCTCACAAAGAGCTTAGTATAGAGAAGGCTGGTCAAAATTGGATCCAAGTTCATGGAGATCGGTTCAAATTTCCCGGAGGTGGCACCATGTTTCCTCGTGGAGCTGATGCTTATATTGATGAGATAAATGCTCTTATTCCTATTACCGATGGATCCGTTAGAACCGCAATCGATACAGGCTGTGGTGTAAGGCATTTTAACTCATTTTTTGATGAGACCATAGAAATGTTTTATGCGATTGAAATATTGTCCACATTGGTTGTGGAACTAGAATAAATCTAGTGTATAAGTGTGTGATATCATGAGTAATTAATTGGCTTGGTCTAGTCTTTTCAATATGATTAACTTCTCTTATTGACTAGGCTACATGACACTCTTCCGGCCCATTGAATCCTGAATTTCTATATGATATCAAAGATTTAGAGTGGGTTTCGGGATGGTCCGTACCGGTTTAGATAGAAAAAAAACTCTGTTAGAAAAGTGCATGTGCTTAGGCGACAAAAATATATCGATTTATGATTCGAGCACTACTGAGCATATTGAAGCAAGTCTGAACCGGACCAAGGCCAGCTCGATTTGAGGGAGAGTGTTGAAATATTGTCCCACATCGGTTGTGAAACTAGAATAATTCTAGTTTACAAGGGGTGTGATATCATGAGTAATTGGTTTGGTTTAGCTTTTTCAATGTGATTCACTTCTCTTATGAACTGCACTACACCGACACTCTTCTAGCCAATTGAATCATGAATTTCTATACATGAACATCTTGAGTTGTTGGTTTTCAGGTGGCTAGTTGGGGAACTTACTTATTAAAGAGAAACATTATAGCCATGTCTTTTGCTCCTCGAGACACTCACGAAGCTCAGGTATGGTTCGCTATGGAACGAGGAGTTCCAGCAATGATCGGTGTTTTAGCATCACAGAGACTCCCGTATCCCG
Source organism: Utricularia reniformis (assembly GCA_009725065.1). NCBI lineage: Eukaryota > Viridiplantae > Streptophyta > Magnoliopsida > Lamiales > Lentibulariaceae > Utricularia > Utricularia reniformis. The sequence goes on from RWGZ01000432.1 coordinate 444,426, forward strand.
CTAGAGCTTTCGATATTGCACATTGTTCTCGTTGTCTTATTCGTTGGTTTGACTACGGTAATATGATCAAAAGTCTTTCGTTTATCACCCGACCCGTCTAGATATCATTCGTTTTGTTTCTTTTAGGTGGACTTTATTTAACCGAAGTGGATCGTGTTCTTCGACCTGGTGGATATTGGGTACTCTCCGGACCTCCGATCCGGTGGAAGAGATATTGGAAAGGGTGGGAGAGAACACAACAAGATTTGAAACAAGAACAAGATGCAATTGAAGATGTAGCAAAAAAGCTTTGTTGGACAAAGGTTATTGAACAAGGTGACTTTGCAATTTGGAGAAAACCTATTAATCATATCGAATGTCGAAAGATTAAAGACATTTTCCCCGAACCACCTTTCTGCAAATCCGATCCCGATGCAACATGGTACAAAGACATGGAAAATTGCATAACACCATTACCAGAAGTACAAAATGAGAACGAGGTAGCCGGAGGTGCACTAAAGAAATGGCCGGAACGAGCATTTGATGTTCCGGGTAGGATCCATAGTGGTTCAGTCTCGAATGTTACAACTAGCAAGTTTCAAGAGGACAATGATATTATGGAAGCAAAGAATCACATATTACTCCCAACTCATGAATCAACTACGGATCGGTATGTATCGGAATGTAATGGATATGAATGCGAACTTGGGAGGATTCGCAGCAGCAATGGAAAAGTTCCCGGTTTGGGTTATGAATACGGTACCTTCTCATTTGAATCCGGGAATGTTAGGGTTGATCTACGAACGAGGCTTTATCGGAACATACCAAGATTGGTGTGAAGCATTTTCGACATATCCAAGAACATATGATCTCATACATGCTGATGGAGTCTTCACAATGTACCAGGAAAGGTAATATAAAAAAACACTCATCTTTTTACGTTTGTTATTTGATTACTCGAACAAAATGGTGATATTTGTGGTTAAAGGTGCGATATTACGTATATTTTACTCGAGATGGATCGAATTCTACGGCCGGAGGGAACGGTTATATTGAGGGACATTGTGGAAGTTTTAGTGAAGGTGAAAAGTATAACAGATGGAATGAGATGGGAGAGCAGAATAGTTGATCATGAAACGGGTCCATTTAACCCGGAAAAGATCCTTTTGGCTACTAAAACTAGAAGCTAAACCAGAGCAGAATTAGTGAGAATCTTTGCAGTGAAGGATTTGAGTTTTTAGTGTAGGAAACAAGTATGTGATGTACTTTGTTGCATAAATTTATTGAATATTGGTTACTTTTTCAAACTCATTCTAGTTTGTTTGGGCGAATATTATTTAAGGTTTCTAAATTTATATAATTTGATAAATTTAATCTCTTAAAGTTTCTTAATTTCTAAACTTTGATTTTTTTGACAAAATTAGCTCATATTTTATCAATTTTGATAAAGTTAGTCATTAAAGTTTAATGTGTATAGTAATATTGATATTTAAATTTTGAGATCATCTTTGCCACATACGGATCGAATTTGTCGAAATTTGGACACCTTGAGGATCGTTGATGCTGAAATGAACAAAATATAAAGATTACAAATATTAAATTAAGGTTTAGAGAAAAAAATTATCGAAATCACAAAATTTTAAGAACTAATCATGTCATTTTCTCTTTCAATGATGATGAGGAGGATTTCTAGTAAGGTATTCTCGTTCATCTCCATAATGACAAACATAAAACGATTCTTACAAGGCAGGGTTTACTTGAGATAGAAAAACATTAAAAAATATTCAATTTTATAACATTCAAAATTCGAAAGATGATTCGGATAAACGAATTTTCATACACCCTGATAATTTATCCGAGTCTGCTCAACTTCGACCTCTGTTGATTTACGATATCCCATCGAGCTTGAATTGTGAAAAATGCAGGTCGAGAAGGATTAGGAATGCTGATACAAGAGCAATTTAGCAAGAGAAAAATACAAGTCGTTGTTGGTCTATCAGCTGTGTTTTCTTGAACGCATAATAAGCCAATGTGAATGCATTTCAACATATCTTGTAATGATCCTGAACCCGATTTCTATGTTCATATTCATGTAATTCGGTGCATAAGAGATTCTACGTTCATATTCGATGAATCATGAATTGGGCTACACATACTCTCTCCCGGCCCATTGAATCCTAATTTCTATACTACTTTCATATTTGATATGAAAAATTTCATTAACAAAGGGCCAAGAGAATATAACAAGATTTGAACACTTACCAAACTCAGCATGTTTTCAGTTCTCTTCCCATGAGTGAAAGAATTCTTCTTCTGTCCACTTACAATCTCAAGAACAAGCACTCCGAAACGGAACACGTCAATTTTGGCCGAGACTTGCCCATAATATGCTTCTAGAGGGATATATGCACTACAGAGGAAATGTACCAATATCAAAGTTCAACAAATGATGTATTTCTTTTTGTTATTCAGGACACTTACTGTGTTGCAGCTACTACGCTAGTGATTCTATTGAAATATGAGTGAAATTGTCCCATATTAGAAAATGACTTGTTCAAGTCTTTTACGGTGTGGTCTCCTCCCTCTTATACATTATATCCGAGCACACTCCCAACGTAAATTAGCCCGACTCTAGAAATTTAACAGATTCCTTCAGTTTCATCGAAAACGAAGAGTCGGGCTAACCCAAAATCAGCTACCTTTGGGTTCATTTCATTATCTAGTAGGATGTTACCTGGTTTGAGATCAGGATGAATAATACGAATACGTGAATACTCATGAAGGTATACAAGTCCCTCCTATAATCTTGTATCTTTTACTCCAATCGACTGGATTGCGTTTGATATGATCTACAATGCGTTAACAAAAATATAAGCAAAGAGCTGAACAGAAAATTATAGAAGAAACTCTACCCAGTATGAAGCGATCAAGAGTTCCATTATCATCAAATTCATATATCAAAAGCCTCACCAAATTTCTATGCTGAAGTTTAGCTAGAAGCTAAGCTTCATTCTTGAATTGAAAATCTCCATGTGCTGAATTTCTAGACAGTCTCTTCACAACTATTTGTTGTCCATTTTCAAGTGTTCCCTAATACAAATTCCCAGTATACGAAACTTTGGTTCTTCTACTATCTTATACACTGTATTGAAATCACTATTACCTTATAAACAACACCAAAGCCTCTCTGGCCAAGCTTGTTCATCTCAGAGAAGTCATTAGTAGCTGCTCGGATTTCGTCGAAATCATATTGTGGGAATTCTGAAGTGCTTAGCTCATCATTCCCTGCTCCAAAAATGTCGAAAACTCAAAAAATATGTTGTTTAAAGGGAGATAAAAGGCTTACATGTAGCTGTTTTCTCACGTTGCTTCTTCATCAGCTTGCTTCTGTGAAATATGACTACAAATCCAACAAGAGCTATACAAACAAATGCTAAAACAAAAAGTTGCCATCTTTCAAATGCCATATCTGAGTCAAAGTTTGTAAAGGGAAGAAGATAAAGAAGAAAGTTACCTTTGCTGTTTGACTGAAGAAAAACAGAAGCAAACACCAGATCTTCGACTAGTCAACACGGTACACAATTCCCATGCTTCATACATTTCACTCATTTCATTAAAAATGCCAAAAATCTTCGAGTGCATGTCATAATTATCCATCATGCACAAGGAATTTTCAACTCATATTTCATTATCTAAAGGCAAGCAAAAGAAGCAGAAACTGGCGACAGTAATTTTTAAATCATTTCATGCTCATAAACATTATTGTTACTTCATTAACAAAGTATATATGTTTGTGTGTACATATCCTTTATTATATTTATAGTACTCTGTCCTGAAGATCCATCAGAAAAGTGGATGCCAATGAGCTTATCTTCTTTCCAGTCTCTTCAGCAATATTTTTCAGAGAAGAGATGTCGTTTTGGGCCTGATTCATTGTATAATACGAGAATTCGACCGAAAACACTAGCAAAAACACATAAAATCTACAAGAAAATAAGATACCTGGAAAGAGAGACGATTGATTAGATCACTAGCTGAAAGTTCACCGGAACTTGGGGCAGTACCAAAAAGATCAGCGCTTGAGATAGATGAAGACCCCTGCAATAAAGGGAACGAGTGATACATTATCTTGAACTAAAAGGATATGTAAATGAAAATGGGAAGAGAAATACTGAGAACTTCTGCAGGGAAATAGATGCTTCAGAGTCATTCTCTTTGGTTTGAAAGAATTGAGCTGAAGATATTGATTTTGCATTAGAGAATTTCTTCCTTGCTTCATCAGTTTCCTCTACCTGAAGATATAGACATTAATCGCATTGTGCATGATAAATCATGAAAATGATCACTATTACAGACTTGTAAATGTAAAGGCCTAGAAACCAGCAATCAATCTCCGTTGAAAATTTTTGAAGATACTTTTCACAAAATAATTGCAGTAAAAGTAACAGAACCAGAAACCAAAGTTTATCAAAGGAACTTCATTAAAAGTTTATTTTCTTTCAGCATTAACAGAGAAATATTATGTATTTAAACAAAGACGACTCTTCATGGTCTCATGCAAACTCCAAGAAGGTTAAAATGCACCATCGATCACAGAAAATCCAAATATACATATTAAGAATATCAACAGAAGAAGTTCTGATACTGGAAACGTAATGACATAATTACTAAACACTGCAGCAACGAAAAGTGGGAAGTTTTGAGATCATAACCGAAAAAGCAAAATATTATGCAGCATCAGAAGTCCTATTCAGATTCGAGTGGCCTCAGAAGTTCACTTGTTACCTGCGCTGTCAATGAGCTTGAGTTAATCTTTTTGGGGAAACCACTGTCTATCTCATATTCAGCAAAGAAGCTGGATGATTTTGGAGGTGATACATGCCTAACAATATCTCCAATATCCAAATTAGTTTTTTCGGAATTTTCAGTATATTCAAACCGGGATTTGAATGTAGAACCATCATTGTTGTTGCCTCCTTTGATGGACCCCCGAGAAGAGAACTGAACAGAAGGTTCCTCAGGTTTCTGGTCATAAAAATCCTCACTAGCCTGCAATAGATGAAAGGTATTAATTTTACAGAAAGAAAACAAGGAAAGGTGTAACAGAAGTATAAAATATCTGTAATATTTTTAAAAAATCAATACCTTTGTGGTCAGTTTCCGAGCACCCAAACCACCTGTCTTCCCAATTCTCTTAGCACCAAGAGACTTCTTTATGGTTGCAGAACTTGCTTGAAATGCTCTTGGAGAAGCAGTAAAGCCATGATCTCCGACATTATGCAAAGAATTTTCTTTACAACCATCACCAGATGAACTGACTTTCATTTGTTCATCAGCGTTTACACTAAAAACTCCACTAGAATGTTGAAAATTCGGAGGCGAAACAGGCGATGATGGTAAACCTGCATTTTCCTGATTGCTTTTAGCAACTTCTTTCATAAGTAAATGCCTATAGAGCTCTGCAGCTCTGGAAGTATATTTTGCATCAATCTTTCCACCAACAAACCAGCCATGTTGCTTAAAAAAAACTTGTGCACGATTATTTCCACCAAATGACATTATTTTTAGCTGTTCAGGAGTCCATGAATCCAAATCGGTAGACCTACATTGAATTATACAAATTTTGCAATTCAGTGGATCAAAAAAGACGAACAGACCCAGCCGAAAATGAATCAAGCATTGAATCCAAACAAAGTAATTTCATGAGCAGAGACATCTACCCTGACTAAAAATTGCTTTACAAATAACAGCACTTTTCATTCTCAGATGATTACAATTCAAATTCTCAGATGCACACACTGATCTTACTTCAAGAATAGTTCCTATACTAAAAAACAACGCCTGGACACACAGCGGTGCCTGAAAATGCTACAAAAACTGAGAATGAGAATGTACGAGCATGAATAATTATACCCAAAATATCCGAATAAACAATCACCTAACAAAGCTAACATGCACGCCGAGGCTCCGGTGAACCGCCGAGCAATCAATACACAGAAAAACCCCATATGTCAAAGAGGCCCAATTAGGATTTCTCGCGTTACAATCGAAGCAAATCTGCAAAATTCAACAGCCGATCACTCATAAATACCCGACCAAGATCATAATCCAAAATTTCCAAAGTCAACTGAATAAACATCATCATGAAGAAAAACAATCCAAAGGCAATTCGTCTGTCACCTTGTTCTCGGGCTTTGCTTTAAGTTTCCGTAAAATGGAATTATTATCAAGGCTACTATCCGAAGCCATGGCACTATCACTATGAAAGACGATCCTAATTCGATGATCAGCAAAACCTTTACCGAATCTCAAATCATTTCTTCATCATCCATACAATTTTTCTTTCTGTTCATTCAGAATCTGAATTTCAGATGATCAAATTAGAAGAGAAAAAAGGATTGAAAACCGACATTTAAAACTTTACCCTGAAGCGAGGATTCAGAACTAAATTGCAAGCCGCTGTATTAATTGTCAAGAACTCAACTTTTTTGAAGTAATGATGCATTCTCATTAAATTAACTTGAAAAAATAATAAAAGGACAGAACTAACGAACTAATTCTTATATTAGCACATGTGACATGATTTGTAATTTTTTAGAGAATTTGTTACAAATTTGTTAAAGAATAGTTATAATTAGAAGATGTATATTTTTTATAAATTAAATTAATAATAATTATTCATAAAATATCAACCTAATAAACATATAATAAAAAAATTACATTTTCTTTTTATTTTTTACTTTCTCACTTAACTCGATTTGAGAATAAGAGAGAATGTAAATTATAAAAATTTGATTCGTATATTTTTATAAATCTAGATTAATTCTTTTAAGTGAATTTATATGATTCTCCTTTTAAATATTATACTTTTGACAATTCAATGATAAATGCCATCAACTTTGTGTTCATGTTCATCTCATTATTTAGTACATTTTTCAAACCTATATTTCTTATTTGATTCAATTATACTATTTATATTTATAATAAAATAAAAGTTGATGGGTCTATTTTAAAATTACAAAAACCAATTCCTCTTTGTCATAAATATGTTAAATAGGGGAAAATGAATTGTTCGTCAAAAATATTCTATTTATATTGTTCAACGATCATATGTTGTATTTTATAGTGATATTAAATTATAAGATGTTCAATGTTCAAACATAGTTGGTAATAACTATGAACATGGAGAATTAAAGGTAGATTAAGAAACAAAAATACAAATGTAGAATGTTATCATTAGTGAAGACGAGTGATCTCGTCTAAAAATATTTTGGGTATTTATTTTTAGATCAGTCAATTTTTTTAATTATTCGGAATTCAGTTTATGTGGGGACACGAGCGATATACGAGGTTGGGCCCACAATGTGTGACCTTACGTCCTCGGGAGAGCAAAGCTCTACCTTGGTTTTCACTATGATATCCAAAGAATACAATTACAATGGTGTGATATCAATAATCAAGAAGGAAGCGGCTCGGAAAACGATCGGGACTGCCAAAAACACTCCGTTATGGCAAAACTGCCAAAAGCTCTGTTACGGTGAAACTGCCAAAGCGCTGTTACCGTGAAACTGCCAAAGCTCTGTTACCGTGAAACTGCCAAAACTCTGTTACGGTGAAACTGCCCAAAACTCGTGAATAGTGACTTGAAAGGGCCAGTCGCGAGTTTTGGTACGAATTCTCGCGAATAGTGATCTGCAGGGGCAAATCGCGAGTTTTGGTACGAGTTCTCTCGAATAGTGACACAAAAGGATGTGGTCGCGAGATTTGGAGCGAAATCTCGCGAATAGTAGCTTAAAGACGGTGGTGGCGAGATTTGGTGCAAAATCTCGCGGATTGAGGCTGAAAAACGAAGTCTCACGAGCTCGGACGAAAGTCTTGCCTTGGGAGATGCAAAAAAGAGTCAGATCCTTTTTCAGTGCCCTGAGGCTCATATTTATAGAGGAATTCAACCCAACTAACAAATTTCAGGCCCAGGAGCTCAATTCCACTGGATTCAGCCCAACTAACATATAACACTAAAATACATTTGAATAAATGTCATACTGTAGCAGAACTCCAGAAATGCACTTCGATCGACAATTAGCCAAAAATAACAACGAGATAATACCAGAAGACCCCGTAAAATAATTCCTCGCTTCCAGTTACCGAACGCTCAGCTAAAAACGCCGCCACAACTTGTCGGCACGTTCCTTGGGTGCCAAATTACGAAAATACCCTTGGCCCCGTCCGGGTCCGAATATGTCCAAAACTGTTAGAAACGTTGATCGAAAGCTCATACGAAGGCCCGGAATGTCCAAATTACAAAAATACCCTCGAAACAATGAAGTGACGTAAATTCACGAGAACATCGAGAATACCACCTAACCACGTCAGACGAGCTCCCGGGATGTCATAATACCGAAAATACTCCCGGGTAATATCAACANTGCATCGCCGGGGTACCAGGCTATTAGAAAAAAAATTCTCACAGATTTGAATGCCGTAAATCAGAATCAAACATTATATGACGAAGTTTCTGATTCAGATTGGTTTTTCTTGATTTCGATGACTCAATCTTTTGCAAGCGGAATGGGGATTCTTGGCCAAGTGCTATGCAGTTCGAGCCCGATCTGGGTTACAGATCCGGAGCGGCTAACCGTGATCGAGCCAATCAAGCGCTAAAAATTGGGATTCGGACTCTGGTTTTCATCCCTTTGTCCACCGGCGTTGTTGAGCTTGGTTCAACCGACGTCATTTTATACAACACGGAGCTCATGAAAATTGCGACATATTTGTTCAATTTCACTGGTTCTGGTTCAGAATCTTTGGTCACCGAAGCAGCTACGTGGCTTCAGGATCTTCCTTCTTCTTCTTGTTTTTCGATGAACACAGGCACTGTACTGGTTCAGGAACCACGATTCCTAGTTACAGTGAAGTGCCCGGGATCTTCAATGAGGTTCTGAATTCCAGGTTCATTCAAACTGAGGAATCTAATAATTCTGATCATAAAGCTTCAGTGGCAGCAGTATAGCCATAGAACCCAAAAAACAGCCTAAAAGACAGAGGAAAGCCGAAAAATGACAAGGAAGAGCCAGCTGAAGAACAAAAGCAAAGTAAGGGGAATCTGAACCAAAAATTTGATGCTCTTAGAGCTGTGATACCCCATGACAAAATCTCCCTGCTCGATGACGCTATAACATATATCAATGAGTTGCAATAGAAGCTACGAAACTCGGAATTGGATAAAGCAGACCTCATAAAACAAGCAGTGATCTTAAAGAATTCATTATCATGTAAAGAAACCAAATATTCAGCTCCTCCTTTACAAGATGAAAGTAAAAGTATCAATGTCGATGTGAATATCATGGGCCGTGATGATGCTGTGATTCGGATTCAATGCAGCAGGAAAAATAATCCAGCAGCTAAGCTGATGGTAGCATTAAGTGAACTAGATTTGGATGTGCATCATGCCAGTGTATCAGTATTGAATGAGATGATGATCCAACAAGCCTTTGTGAAGATGGAAGGAAGAATACTTTCATCAAATCAGATTCGAACAGTATTGATATCGATATCGTTACATAAGGAAATATCATAACCAGGAGTCAGCTGAATTCAACTTTAGACGGCTTGCCAAAAGATCATCAGGGGCTTCATTTTCTTCATGATGTAATAATACCAGAGAACTATCCATCTTACAGAGTCCATTTTCCATATGAATGAAAATCAATCTACAAAGATCATTAAAAGAAGAAAATACACCGTGGAAGAACATATAAAATTTTTTGAGAGGATTGAAGAACGAGAAAATTGCATAATTAGTCTTCTAACTTATGAGCTGTGTAAATAGTATGCTCTCCAACTTACGAAATTGTAAGAATAACACATAAAATTATCAATACCGTTTGATTTTTATTCCTAACATTATAGCACCTGGTTTTCCGTAAATTGAAAACCCCTCACAAAGTACGTAAATAAGACTCATTTGAAAAATTATACAAAATTTACCCTGATATTCAAGAACTGTGCATAAAATATTAAAAATTTACGAATTCATTAAAGTGCCAATAATAAATAGTATTAGAAACTTGAAGTGTCTTATATGCATTTGAAATTGGAGGACTATAAATGTATATTTTTACTCAAAAAATGTATCATATTTGTAATTTTATAACTTGGAGTACATTTCATTTCCACCACCCTTTGAGTTGCGCCTTAGACAAACATCACCTGAAGAACACATAAAATCAAAAATTCCCACTTTCCAGGACTTCTGATTGAATAAATTTGCTAACGCAATGAACCATCACTTCTTTCACCCCCTGTTGGGAAAATTCCCTCCTTCCCGAGAAGAAAAGAATTTCCGTTATCCGGGGTCGGATCGAATTAATGCGATGAGAACCGAATGTAAATGAAGAAATGTAAAAGACACAAGATTTACCGTGAAAACCCAAAACCGGGAAAAAACCACGTGACCGAAAAACCTCGACCTGAACTCACTATCACAAGAAGAATAGAATTGATTGATTACAATTGTCTTCATGCGACCTCTATTTATAGAGTCCAACTATGATCTAATCTAGGAAATATTCTACTAAATATTCTACAATATTCTCTTTCCATATCTTTGACCGCATCTTCCATATATATATAACAAGATATATTTGCATATATTCTTCCATATATATCTCCAAAATATATCTTCATATCTTCTTCCATATATATCGCTAAAATATATCTTCATATCTTCTTCTATATATATATAACTAACAAGCTATATCTCAATATCTTTATTCCATATATTTAATGCGTCAATTAAGGAAAGATATTTCCCCTCAATACTCTCGAATCCCGATCCAAGTCTAATCCGACCTCTATTAAATAGACTCATCACAATCGTCTGATCGATATCCTAATAGATTCGAGATCCATCAAGTCGATCAACATCACCGCTTCATGTTAGGTTTCCCCGGATCGGTCTTTCACCATCGAACCCTTCGACTATCACCGGACCTCCATTCCTAACACCCACGAACCTTCATCTACTGATACACTTTCCAAAATAAGTTCTCAAAATGCAAAAAATAATCATCAAAATCTCTACTCTAAGCCCTAAGCTCCCATTTTTAAGTTCCCCCACAAATAAAAGGCGTAAATGTTTCATATCTGACGTCCAAAATGTACACTCTACGCCCCCAATTTCAGTGACACCCCAAAACAAAAAATAAATAAAAGGAAACGCGAAAAGTGTACTAACACAGATTCTTGACGCTTCAAGACATAGTCATCGACGCTTGGCGCCACCTACGGAATCTCAAATCCAAGAAACCCATGAAAACCCGGAATCACTAATTTTGGTTGTGATCATGAGGCTAAGCGGAGAAAGACTCATGTTTCCCTGATAAATTTGATGAATAATTGATAAAAAAATATAGATATATTATTTTTAAATTTATCTAAGAATCTAATAATATTTAAATCATTTCAATTTTTAATAATCTAATAAAGGATAATGATAACCCTAAACCCTAACAATAAATTTTCTTTTCACAAGTGGTGATTAATTAACTAAAAAAATTAATATTTTGCCTAAGAGTAAATTAATTGAGAAACCCTAATCATAATTTCTGTAGTTCAAAACCAATCTACGGTAAGATTTGAGATTTCATTTCAAAGCTCGTTTGTCTATCTTTTGTGTGCTTCTCAGATCCACTGTGCTTTGCGTTGAACGGATTATTCTGGTTTTCTACGTTTGCTTTTTCTTGCTCCCTTCCCCCACCTTGGGCTGCTTGGTTTCCAATTCAACCAGTTGCTGTAGGAGAGGAGAATCAGTCCACGCGGCTGCCGATGTAAATTCTTTCCCTTTGGTCTCACTCACGCCTTTTTTTCTTCCATGCGTTGTTTAAAATATGCCCGTATTTTGAATTCTACTTGTGGATGGGATTCGTGCAGTAGTTAAGGATTGTGGATTTATTCATTTTTCGTACGAGGATTGTGGACGAATTGAGTTTTGGTTTGGTGTGATTCGATTGGGATTCATGAGTTTTGATTGGTTACTGCGGGTTATTGGTTTGGTTGAAGGATTTTGAGTAGGAAAAAATTGAGTTTTAGTGTACTTGGAAAATGGATCCGTTTCAGTCTCGACAAACTGATCATCTTGGGGTGAATCGGATGGGAAGAAACATTAGGAAAAGCCCTATTCATCACCCAACATTTGCTTCTTCCGTCAAGCCCCAGCCCCATCCCCAGCCCCAGCCCCAGCCCCATGTTCCATGTTTACAATATCAATAAGAATGATTTTCGAGAATTGGTTCAGCAACTGACTGGCTCACCATTGCGTGATCCTCCTTCTAGACCTCCCCAAAATCAACCTAGACCACCAAATAACCGGTTACTCAGAGTTCGACCACCGCCTTTGGTTCCTACTAATCGGCCTCAGGTTCCCGTTCATCATTATCCCGTTATGGCAACACTTCCTGCACAGCCACACCCTTATCCAAACAACTTTGTGAGATCTTTTACAGTTCAATCTGATCAACCTTCACCTGGATTAGGATTCCCCCCTACTCCTACTGATGTTTGGACAAACACAACAGAGTCTCCAATTTCTGTTTATATGCGTTATCTTCAAAATTCCATTATAAATTCTCCTCAAGCTCCCCAAAATATGATTCAGCATCAACCCTCCTTGCTTCATGCTCCTGCACTTATTTCCCCTAGATTTAATGCCCCTCCTCCAGCTACTCATTCAAATGCTCCTCTTATCAGCCTTCATTCTCCTCAATCATCTTATGTACCTGCACTTCCTTTGCCTCATCCAAATGCACCTTCCTTCTTACCATCACCAACATCACAGTTCCTTTTATCGTCACCTACGGGATTCTGGAATGTCTCGTCTCCTCGTTCACCATATCCTTTGCTATCTCCGGGATACCACTTTCCTCCCCCACATTCCCCTAGTTTCTCATTTTCTTCTCTAGGACCGCTTACACCTTCATCCCCTAGTTATGGATTTTCTTCATTGCCTCCTTCAGGTTTCTTTCCCATATCCAGTCCAAGGTGAAGGAATCAAACGAAAGCTTTTGAGAAGACAGAGTATATATAATGTAAGCATTGTTCTTATGTTATTCCTTTCTTATATACAGTTTTCTAGCAGTTGTGTTTCTTCTATGCAAACAAGAAGAAAGTTTTTATGCATTTTTGCTGAAGCCTGAAAGATAAACCAAGCCCAGTTATTTGTAGTTACTGATGAGAAAACAGAAACCATGAGATATTACATTAAGAAAGAAGATTGGCTTTGGAGAAAGTAGTATGATTGAGACTTTACTTTGATACATTTTAATTCCGTATCTTTTAAAGATGTCCCAACAAAGATTGTAAGTTGTCAGACATTGAAAACTCTTCTTTCTTTCCATTAAAATACACATTTTCAATACAGTTGGAAGCAAAGCTTTTTATGATATTATTTGTTATGAACTAATTTCGTTATGATAATTCCATATAGTTTTTTATTTTATTGGGTATTCGTGCTCTAAATTCGCTTAATTTTATTGTATTCAAGTGTTAATAATCACTCGAGATGTCGAAATGCTGTATAGAATTTGTTAACATTTTGCACTAGACTAGTTCTAATAATTCTGTGATTTTACATATATTTAAACCTCAATGTCTTTCATTATAGTTCGNGCACAAAAACTTAATTACCCATTTAGATTTAGTTATATATAATTGTAAAATTACCATAGATAGAAAAACTATTTTAGTTTACGTTTTCCATAGTTTTGCATTTTTGACGCAAAACCTTTGAATTTTGATTAATTTTAATTACGGATATGCATTTTGCTGGCCAAACTGATATTTTATGAAGTTCGAAAGGGTTTATTCCTTATTTTTTTAATATATAAATATTTGAAAAAATCTATAATGTTTTCCGACATAGAAAGTTTGATACGTAAAATATCTTTAATTTGATATTGCTATTTTTTATTTGTCTGGTTAAGGATAATAAAAATAATGATTCTAAAATAATTAATTTACGTTTTCAATGAATCAACATCCGCATGTCCACCAAAGTAACCCGAATAAAGAAAGGTATCTTCATTTGGCCTTATCGTGAATGTCCGAGAAGGGAGGCTTTCATGCTCCCTTAGGCCATCCTCAACGTAATAATCAGATCAGGACTCACTTAAAAGGCTTGAAAGAGTTTGATCTATGATTAAAAACATTTAACTATAAAGATATTGTGTTTTTACATTAATAAATTATAAAAAATAAAGTTATATGCCAACTATTAACTATTAACTCAATTGTTAACCCTTGCTTAGGACAAGGCGAGTAGTGGGCAAGATATGGCGGGGTGGTGTGAGGAACTTGTAGATAGTGTATTAAGCATGACATGTAGCAGTTAGTGACGTAACCGCCCCATACTCACCCGTTCCCATCCTACTTGATGATTAAGTAAGGAGGAATGATGATCTTCAATTGAATGTGGACCTAATGCCTAGACATAAAGGCCATCTATAAACAAACAAGGAAACATTACATATAAATTTGATAATGAAAGCCATTAGTGATTATTACACAAACTTTTAATCATTCTTACACATTTCTATAGTTTCACCATTTTGTGTTTTTCTTTATATATGTAATCCATATGAGATTTATCTACTTTTAAAAGCTACACGTATTCATGTGTATAGTAAAATCATGAAGATTATTATATCATCGTTAAGAAGATCGTACCGTATTGACTAGAATTGAAACTATAAACTATTAATGGGTCGTTTTTGTTAACGAATTCTACCAACTGATAGGTTTTCCGAAAAAAATAGTTTTCAAAATAAAAGCACTATTAATATGCAATATGTATTTTTTAAAACATGTAGGTTAGTGGTTGGATCTTAGTCATCAAATCAATACACATATATACATATTATATTCTAAGGGCGAGATGTAAAAATGGTCTCAAGTATATTTGACAAAATCAATTCTCAGCAAAGTTGATCTTCAATGTTTTTTATTTTGATAATTAAAGTGTTGCATGCAAAAAGTTCATCTTCGGGTACATATTCATATTTTGAGAATCACATTTGCTGAACTATATAAATCAATTTTGTCAAACAAATGTAATGTCTTTGTCAAGGGACTAAAATTTCACATCAAAGATTGATAATAAATTTGCTAAAATAATTAAACTTTGTATATTACATGAGAAGTTTTCCCAAATGGTGTATTCTTTTTATAGTCCCAATATCTAATAAATGATTTATAGAATCGAAGTATCATTTTTTTAATATTATCAAGTTCAATGTAATCAAACATTGTTGTTATATACATTACATTCAATATTTAAATCGAAGTAAATATCGTGTTTATAAATTTAAAATGTTGAGGATCAACAACATAACATGTATTATGAATTGTGTTGTTTGTCTTTATGTTCTAAAATCGTATATATTTGATCATAATATTCATTAATATTTTTAATGTATTCATAATTTTTATTTGATAATTTAACTTTAAAAGGATATTATGTATCCAAACTTAGAAAATATTTAGAAATAATAATTAATTATTAAAACATTCATACAAAAAACAGAATGCAATTTATGAAAAGTATAAGCTGGAAAGTTAGGGAGTAATAAATGCAATAAAAGTACAAATGTTTTATCCCAAAAATTGAATAGTATTTGACTCACCTGAAAGAATAACAATTTCTGTTATTACAATAGAAATCTTTTACTGCTTTAAGTAATAAATGTGTTCGTTCGTTCATTCATTTATTGCCCCGACATGTCCCTGTCGCTCCTCGGCCTGCCAATCTCATTTATTCTTTTTTTTTCAAATTTGTTTTGATTCTCATTTAAATTAAATAATTTAAAATATTAAACTAAAAAAATATTGGATTTTTTACTCATCTTCACTTTATATTGTTTTTTTAAAATTAGACAAGTTGGATACGATCTATATTGTTTAAAACTTGTATCAGTCGATATTTTGTATCAATTGAAATTTAAAATAGTACAAATAATCACTATTTGAGATGTGGATTTCAGAACTGTACAATATATGGATAGATATTTAGATTATGTTCTATACAATTTATATTTATATTTTTTCAATCCAAAAAATAGAAATTAATGAAATTGCAGAACACATCTTATTTATCATTTTACTTTTATATAAATAAAATTTCTAATTTACACCTACAAATAAAAAACAACAAAAACATCATTTTTAATTTCAAATTCTACTTTTTAGTATATGAAATGACTTTAATACAATTATTTATTTTGTTTATATAAATTTTGACTTATAAGCATGTTTTCATACGGTACGGGTACAAATTATTTTTTATTAAAAAAAATATTTTTTTCCCGATCTACCCGGAAAAACACGGGTATCGGTAGAAATACCGATGCCACCAGATTTTTATAGTACTAATCGATATGAAAACATTGCTCATAAGAGCAAACTCTTCGCAAATATGTCGTAATCGACGTTGCGGAGCTGAATCATCAACACAATGATAATCTTAAAAAATATCATATTTTGTGAAATTAGATGGAGTTTCAAATAGCAATTTATTATTTAAATAAGTTTGAGAATATCAAAATAATTTGATTAATATTTATACAACAAAACACTATCCGTTGTTATATATTATTTATTTATTTTAAAAATGTTATAGAAAATTTCATAATTTATATTTATATTTATATTTTCGTTTTTATTTTTATTTTTATTTCAGAATTGATACATAATACACCTTTAATTGTTTATTTTCCAGGAATCGAAATCAAGTTCCTGTAAATATATTTAATGTTATTTCAAAGTAAATAAATAATAATTCTTATCTTTGGATAGGCGGGTTACTTATTCAAATCAAAATTCTCCAACATACTTAAATAATTGAGGAAATGTCAAATCATGAACCTCAATTGTTCAATTATTTTTATTATTCACTTTTCTCCCTATAAATTTATATCAATTATTATTTATTCAATAATTAAAAAAACATAATTTCTTATTTACATGGTTATAATATTTAGTAATCTCTTAATTAATTTATAAAACAAACACTTCCAATATATTTTAAAATTTGTTGGCAATATCCTAATGATATTTTAGCGTTAGTGGATTTGGGCCATTTCTTAAACAAATGTGGGCTTTCAATACTTAAAAGTAATCTCGAATTTGTTTGAGTGTAGCATTAAATAATATTTAGCCCAAAGGAAAATACATATGTTTACGTAATCGCATTTTTATTTTGTTGTTCTTAAGGCAAATATATTAGGCTATGTTCTACCTATATTACGAGAATTAGAATATAGTTTGAGTAATATATTTTTGTAACATGATTATAGATCAATAATGTATTGAATGTTATATAATAGATAAATTAATTGATAAAATAAGGGTCTTCATTTCCTAATTCAGTGAATCATATCTTTCTTATTTTTACCTGATATATCGCTACTAGCCTATACATTACGAAAGAAATTATATATGATTATAATTGTATATTAAAGATACATGATAATAGACCACTTATATATAAAATAACATTTTAATTGTAATATAGTGGAGAATTGAGAAAAATATTATTTTTACGATAATATTTTATAATTTAAATAAAGAGAATACATTATAATTTTCAGATCCAATATCATATTTCTTTCTAGATATAAAAATACATTTTGTTTGCAATGATAATATAAATAGTGTACTGTTATATAAAAATTACAATAATATAATTTAATATCAAAATGTATCATGAGAATAGCTACAGAAGATAACCTTAATATACAAATCGAAAATACACATACTTAGGTAAAAATCCCAAACAAGGCGGTGGAATGAGAAGAAATTCCAACATATACAAATTAATGATGTACAAGAACCAAAATAATAAAGTAGTAAGAGAGGGTTCTGAAAAAAAAATGGGGACAACCAAATTCTAGAATCCATAAATTTAATAGAAATTCGAACATAAGAGAAAATTTCTTTTTCCATATTTAACTTTTACCGTTTCAAAAATTGGAATATTTTTATTTAGGCGGAGAGACTATAAAATTCTTCTCTAATTTTATTTTTAAGAAAATTTAAAAATTAAATTTAAAAAAATTATAAAATATAAAAAATTATAATAATTTTATTGATAATATTATAATTTTTATTTATTTTATGTATAAAAAAATATAATTAAAAAATTATATGTATAATAAGAATTTTTATTTATTTGATAAAATAAATAGAAATTTAAAAATTAAAAAATTAAATTAAATTTTAATTTATTTGATAATAATAAAATTATTTATATAATTAAAGAATGATGTATATAAATAACAAATTGATGTGGCTAAAAGAATGAAATTTCCGAAAGGACGTAATTGAGGATGACGTCAATGTTTATAGATCAAACTTTATAATGGATGAAGCAATCCCAATTAAATGTATTAAACTGTATAATATCTTAACCCAAAACTACTTTACCAAATTAGATCAAATCTTGGGATAAATTGACTCCATTTTGAGTATTAAAAATTGAAACTTAAAAAAAAGAACATAAAAAATAGGGGGCATCAGTTCTCCAAGGTGTTAGCATCAAATGAAATTCAGACGCAAATTACCCATTAAATGTAGATTCATCCTCTGCCCCCACAAAAACACTAACCGTACATAAAAAAATGAATGTGTTTCAGAAGTTACTTTTAAAATAATAGGCTGCGAGGTAGATCGAAGACTATTGAGATTCATACTAAACATCAAAATAAATTAGCGGATTAAATACATGATGAATTCATCGGTATCGCTCCTATTGACAGAATAAACCAAGAACAGAAGTAAATTAAATTAAAATACGAAAAAAACGAACGTGTTCATCAAAAAGAAAACATTTAGAATTTCTTAGATGTATTAGCGCAATAAACGGAGGGGAAGCGACCTGGCGATCAATATGAGATCGCAATTGCAGAGTGCAATTACAAGAAGCGTTAGAGAGAAATGGGATATACGAACGGCTGCGGCAAAAAGAATTCTAAGAAGCGTTTGAGGAACGAAGGGGGTTATTTATTTATAGTGATGACATCAAACCCTAGGCTGAAAACTAACCCTAATTCAAAACGGCGGCGTCTAATTTTTCCTAGTAATTAATTCGTTAATATTATTAAATTCAAATTATACATTGATCAATTCAAATCAATTTTAAAAACTATATAATTATTCTATAAAAATAATATAAATAAAACAAATTTAAAATCCTAATATTTAATTACTTTTTTTAACAATATTAAAATCCTAATATTTTATTAATTTATTTGTAAACGACGAAAATTATAATTTTGTTCCTATTTTATTGAACGACCAATACACCTTTTAACTCAAAATTTAGGTTAATTATAGTTGGTTTAACAAATTTTGATTGATATTTAATATTTTGATCAAGATCGAACTAATTTTTGTTGAAGTGACCCGATTCAAAGATAAAACGATTTTTAAGAGTACAACATATCAATATTAACACCAATTCATAGTCAGATTGGACTTTCCAAATAGATTTAAAAAGCCATGGTTATTACCATAATTAAATCAATAAATATACTTATCCAAACTTTTTGTGCAAATAAATTTAATGTTTTTATTTTTCCCTTTTTTATTGAACATTTACCAAAGATAAGGTCTTTTAGATGAATTCTTATTGATGGAACCGATTTTGATCCATATCTAGCATTTAAATCAGAATCGAATCGATTTTTGATGACATGACCTGATATTATAAGTCAAATATCTGATTTGATCAATATTTTTTTTCAGTCAAATAAATTAGTTTTTCGGAATTGATCCTAAAAACTAATTAAATATTTTTTATAAAAAAAATATTTGGTATTGGTCTTTCAAAAAAATATCTGATTTGATCAATAATACACTTTGATCTTTCAAAGTGTATTAGATTAATATTAGCAACTATTCACAATCTGACCTATGAGACCAATCGTTCCAAACCGATTTCAAAACCATTGTTATTAACATCATTAAATCAATAAATAATACTTATCCAAAGTTTTTGTACAAATAATATACCTTGTTATTGAATACCATAATTAAAAATAGACTTCATTTAATTATTAAATTTAAAAATTTATATATAATACAATATTACACCAATAAATCATATTTTAACAACACAATTCTTAGAATACAATAAAATTAACCCAAAAAAGAGACCCTACTCCAAAAGTCATTCATCTTTTCATTCTCTCTAAAGCCCTCCAGCCAATGTCCCGTCTGTAGAACCCCTCAGGCCACTTGATTTGCTCTACAGCTTCATATGCTCTGTCTCGTGCCTCTTCCAAATTAGCACCTTTTGCAGTTACCCCAAGAACACGTCCACCAGTAGCAATGAAATTTCTATGACTATCAAGTGCTGTACTCGCATGGAAAATCTTCACATCTCGTTCATTACCATTCTCTACTTCTCTCAAGTTATTAATAATCGTCCCGTTTTCGTACTTTCCCGGGTACCCATTGCTCGCCATTACCACAACCATCGCTGAACCTCGTGACCAAGATAAAGAAGCTACGTCGTGTAGTTTACCCGTACATGCCGCAAGCATAAGTTCGACAAGGTCCGATTCCAAACGAACCATCAAAACCTAAAACGAATGAAAGAAGATTCGTGATCGTGATCAATATGGCGGGTTGCTTGATGTTAGAACTAACCTGACATTCGGGGTCACCGAATCTTACGTTGTATTCGATGAGCTTTGGCAAACCGGACTTCTTCTCGATCATGAGACCGGCATAAAGAATCCCAACAAATTTGCATCCTTCGGAAGCCATTCCTTTGATTGTAGGGAAAATAATTGATTCCATGATTATAGATTCGAGTTCCTTTGTTACAACTGGAGCAGGCGAATATGCACCCATACCGCCTGTGTTTGGACCGGTGTCACCATCACCAACTCGTTTATGATCCTGAGCTGACTCTAGTGCTATGGCGTTTTTACCATCTACTATGGCGAAAAACGATGCTTCTTCACCCTCTAGATATTCCTCTACAATAACCCTATAACCCGCAGAACCAAAAGCTTTTTTCACAAGCATCAAATCTATAGCTTCACATGCCTCTTCCACAGTCATTGCTACGATGACTCCTTTCCCTGCTGCTAAGCCATCTGCTTTAACAACAATCGGAGCCCCTTGCTCTTTGATATATGCTTTCGCAGCAGATGGATCAGTGAAAGTCTTGTACTAAATAATGAAAAAAGAGAGTGGTGTTTGTCATTAGCTCCCGAACTTTAAAATAGTATAACAGCAATACCACAGAGTTTGTAAATTACATACAAAACATCCAAAATTGATATAATACGTGTTGTTGACCCCCAAACTTATTTAAGTTATAAGCATCATGCCTCAAAGTTTAAAAATTACGTAGCTGCCACCGAAGTTCCAAAACCGTTTATATTTGATCCCAACATTCGATAATATTTTAAATGCATCTATAGTNATGAAAAATTTAAATTAACAACAAATTGGATGATAATTGAAAAATAGCAGCCTCCATCGACAAAAACATGAACGCGAAAGTAAAATCCACAGATGAAATAATTTACTCAGGTACCTGACATCCCAAATTATGACATATATTGAAAAAACTAGCACTCACCGCAAAATCTGGAAATATTGGGAAAGATTCTTATTCTCTCAACCTCGAACCCAAATCGGGTATTACTACAAAATTGAGCCACTGGTTTCTGAGACTCACAATCAATCAGTGGATTACACAATGAAAGACGCCGATAATTCAAAGTAAATGCTCAGAAATTCTCAGAAGTATAAACGCAATCACCGACGGCAAGCGTCTCCGGTACTTAGTCTGAGTTTAAGTTTGCAGAGCTGGAGTTAGAAAAGAAAGAAATGACAGACAAACGCCGACGGGAACGGCACACGAATATAAAAAGCTTTAAGGAACAAAGGGGCTATTTAAACATTAAGAAGATTCGCCCTAATTGAAAACGGTTATATACAAACCATAGTGATACTATACTATACTATAATTGAAAATTGGTTTGCCAAATAACATATTAAAATTTGCTATATAACCTATCTTCCTAACTTTTGCTAAATAGGATGCATTTGTATATTTATAATAAAAATAAATCAAATAATTAAATATTACATAAATATTTTAGTTCAAAATAAATATTAAATTAAAATATAATATAATAAATTCACGTAGAATTTAATACATTTACGTTGTAAAATAAATAAAATTAGTTTAATAAAAATCGTAAGAAATTGGTAAATTCAATTAAATTACAATTGAAAATATTGATAAAATATTATATCGAACGAAACGTGAAATATTGGGTATCGATCGATATATCGGTCATACGCTCCAAATTGGAATATATATTTTCATATCGATCGATACGTGAAATATTGGGGGGATCGTAGTTTTTTTCCGATAACTCTATGTATCTTGTTATTGGGTCGGATCTCGGGTTTTTCTAGGTCTTTCAAAAATATCGGGTACCCCTTGTATTTTACATATCGATCAATATGAAAAATGTATATATTCTGATTCGGAGAGTATGACCGATATATCGGTCGATACGCGGTATTTCACGTTTCGTTCCATATAATATTTTATCAATATTTTAATCGTAATTTAATTCAATTTACCGAATGTTTATGATTTTCATTAAACTAGTTTATTTATTTTACAACATAAATGTATTAAATTCGATGTGAATATATATTATATTTTAATTTAATATGTATTTTTAATTAAAATATATGTAATATTTAATTATTTGATTTAGTTTTATTACAAATATACAAATGCATGCTATTTAACAAATAAGTTAGAAAGATATCTTATACAACAAATTTTGTACTCACACATGTTATTTGGCAAACCAATTTTCTACATGGAGTTATTTTGCAAAATTGCCCATACTTTGCCAGATGAAATATCTTTGAGAGTTTTTAGTTGTTCAATATGCATAATTGTGTTGATAAATACAATGATATAGTAATGTTACGCATTATAACTTTACGTAAATTTGTATGTTGTGTGCCTATTTTTTTGTAGTATTGCAAATTTGTGTATAAAAACACAATATAAGTTATGTTATGGTCCCTTTTTAGGGAGTATCAACAGTCGTCTGGTTCGTCAACAAATGAACTCGGTTAGGATTTGTTTTTAGTGGGAAGACGATCTAAAAAATGTAAATAACAGCGAGACAAAGACGATTTATAGTGGAAACCCCAGTAATTGGGGAAAAAACCACTTGACTAAGAACGAGATAAGCTCTAAGCCTGTTCACTAATCGAATGGTTCATTACAGAATACAACAAGGGCTTTAAGAAGATAACAAGGAATAAGAAAGCAATAAGAACTCTGGTAGGGTAACGGCATGTTCTTATGTGTCCAGAAGGTTCTGCTTTTTCCGTCGTTGTGCTCTGTATTTATAGAGTTGATGGCGTATGTAATCCACACTCTGTAACTGCATCTGACAGGTTTGTTAGAGATTGTTGTCGAGCGATATAAAATGAGGCCAGGACCGAGGCGTGATCTGGCCCGAGGCGTGGTAAACGTGTGAAGGCCCGAAGCGTGGAACACGTGGGTTTGTAACCGTTTGGACCGAACCATGGAGCCAGCTGTCAGAAACCATTTTATTTCGCCAAGGTTATCTTCGGTCCCATCGCAGAACATCGGGCCATTTTATCTTAAATATACTACTGGGCTGCACAAGTTCGTTTTTACCACATGGATCGACCCAATCGTTATTGGGTTTCATCCATTGCAGGGTACATGGTCCTAGAGTTCTCATCACTAGGCCCTCAGGCTTGATTGCCATCGTAGAGGTGATACAAGGCCGATCACGTAATGTTTATATATATTCGGGAGAATATAGGACCGTACCTGCTCGTGGTGAGCATCCAGGGGACCGATCTTTCACTTATGTTTATAAGTGAAGAAGTGAATTTACATTTAAAATTCAATAACGTATATTTATGTTATTTTTTAAATATTAATATCCCGACTTGCGCCTCTCCACATTCGGCTATTCAATAGGCGTGATGAGTGTGTTTATACTGCAACCGCCTGTGACAATATTACGTGGCAGCTCACAATTGGTCGGGAGATTACTATTTAAATCAGGGTTTTGGGTACTGTTTCTCTTCATCGTCATTTTGCGAAGGAGGAAATCGCCCAAATCGAGCTTTCTGCGCCATTGTTCTGTTTCGCTTTCAAACCTATTTCCTACCGATTCTTATTAATGTATAAATCATGGCTCCTTATAAAATGAGATACCCAGTCATGTCTGAGTTGGATATTGAAGAGTTTAAGTCTAGGTTTTTTATTCTGGCTCATTATTCTATCTGGAAGGGACGAGAAGATATTCTATGTTTCCTTCTGGCAGAAATGAATGTGCTGGCTTCCGCTATTCCGGTTAGTTATGCTTCTTTAAATTGCGGGCTACGTTTTCCGCTGCATCCCTTTGTAGCAGCCGTACTTAAGGAAATTCACTGTCCGACCTTTGCGCTATTTCCGGGTAGCTATGTGTATATAATGACATTTATATTCTATTGTCACCAACAGAACAGGGCCCCGACCTTGGAACATTTTTTCAACTTGTTCTTGGTAGGGTCCCGAAGGGGTAAGGGTCTGTTAGGATGTCACAAACTATATTATATAGCGGTGCGCACCAAGGAGTGAGCTATAGTTTATAAAGAAGAGTCTCTCCATGAGTAGAAATCTTGTTATGTGTTGATAACAGTCCCAAAAGAGAATATGTTGAAGATGTGGCCACGTATAACTCACCCACACATAGGCCAGTTGGACCGAACCAAGTTCAACACCTCCCGTACGGACACCGCAAACACACTTGCGATGTTCCCCCCTCCCGAAGCATGCCTTAAACGAACAGAACTGCTTCGGGAGAAAAGGTTTATAGAAATAGGTGTCGCGGGTAGGACCGGAGCCTCAGCCCCGA
The DNA here is from genome assembly GCA_009725065.1 of Utricularia reniformis. Classification (NCBI taxonomy): domain Eukaryota; kingdom Viridiplantae; phylum Streptophyta; class Magnoliopsida; order Lamiales; family Lentibulariaceae; genus Utricularia; species Utricularia reniformis. The sequence continues at coordinate 469,391 of RWGZ01000432.1, forward strand.
AGGGGATGCTTTCTTGTTCAGATCCGTCAGAAGGATTGGGTATGAAGTAACATTTTCATTCCGTCCTTTCCTGATCTTTATATATTTATTTTGCATATTCAACTGAAACAATGCCTAGCTCACGGTTCATGCATATGACTGCTGCTTCGGTCCGTCCTTCTGAAGGACAACGTGAAGCAACTGGTACAGGGGAGAGTGAATCAGCAACGGGGGGTATGCTGGTTCCATCGGGGTCAGGGAATCCCCCGATCCAAACCACCAGTGCAGGCACACTAACCCTGCGCTGCACAGAGCAGCCCTCGACGGGAGAGGGGCCTACGTTTCGGGTATTTGGAGTGGTAGAGGAGGTGATAATGACTCGGATTCGTTCTTTGAGTTTATCCAGCCTCTACCAGATCAAAAATAATTCATTCATTAGTGTTGATATAATTACTTTATTGATGCAGGGAGCCGTTCCCGTGGAGAAAGTTCTCTCGGGTCCAACCCTTAAGGCGAGCGTCTCCCTGCCACCGATCTCCTTAGGCAAAGAGAAGAGGGCGACCGAAGCAGAAGCCCTAAAGGATTCAAAAGGCTGAAGAGAGGGGGGAATGCTTCGGTCCCCACTAAGGGGATCGTTTTGAAGGAACCTGCCTTGGGCCCTAAGACCAACTTCGACTGGGGTGTCGCCTTAGGCCTGCTGGACAGGTTTAGTAAGGGGAGTAAATTGATCTCCTGGAGAAGTGCCTTCATACATGACTTCCGCCTTTATGGGGAGCAAAACTCATACAATGTTCAACCAGACATGTCTGGGGAAGAAATCATTGAAAGCTTTTTCGATCTCGCAACTAATGTAATCTCCTTCAAAATTAAGGTATGAAGCTTTATGTTTTGACATTATTGTTCTATGCAGATGCTGTGGAAGGCTTTCACAACTGACATCACCGTGGAGAAGAACCAGGGTGGCAACATTGTGTCCCAACAAGTCCAGGATCAACTTGACCTTGCGAAAAGACAAGTTGAGATCAAACATGGTGAGTTGGTCACGGTACGAGAGGACTGGGACCGACTGGATAATGAATTGCTAAGAGCTGGGACGGATGTTTCACTCTTAGCAGACAAAGTCTCTGAGCTGGAGAAGGCAGAAAAAACAGCTCATGGCCGAATTTCTGACCTGGAGGCCAAGCTACAGGCCAAGGAAGAAGAAGTTAAACAAGTTCAGGGTCGGGCACAGGAGAAGAGGAATAAACTCAAGAAGAGAAGGAGAACTTGGAAGAAGAACTAACCAGAACCCGCACTTCGGCTGAAGGTTCGGTCCATGAGGCAGTCTTGAGCTTCGCTCGGTCCCCTTTGTTATCCGCATTGGCGGATAACATACATGGGATGTATATTGCTAAGTACCTGGATAACATGCGAGATCAGGTTACTAAGCAATTCGGGCTTTCTCCTTCGGACGAAAGATGGAAGGCGATCGAGCCACTTGAGAAAGATGGAAACTTTCAGGTAATTCTATCTTTGGAAGAACCTGTCTTAGAAGATGACCATTTCTTCTATCTCTTTGAGGAGATGGAGAAAGCGGTCAACCAGAGGGTAGCCGATCAAGAAGAAGAGTTGAGGCAGCTCGCTGCCCGGACCGAACCGCAGGAGCCAAGAGTAGAAGATAAGGAAGATGTGCATGGTAGTTAGATCCAAACTATATTTTGTCCCTGCTTTGTTACTTATTCTTAATATAAGATTTTTTCCTCTCAACTCCTGTCTTTTTAATCATCATAATAGAATATTGTAACTGACATTTTAAGTGAACCAATATGTTTCATATTAACGAGAGTGTTTTAACTGCCAAGTGTAAGATCGGGGATACTTATAGGGTGCCAACCCATCAATCCCGGATGTTATGTTTGGCTCACTCAGGTCAATTTTGACTGGATCGGTCGTTTTACATTGTATGCGGATCGCTCTTATTCCCTCATTGGGATCACAACTGAATGGGAAAGACGCGGTCCAGGTTCAACATGAGTCCATACAAGCTTCGGCTAAACCTTGGTTCTACTGAAGTCCCGTAGGTTATATTGGTCAATCTTTTGTTCATCATATGTCTCATGATAGGACCGAACTTGTGTTTCGATATGTTGACTCCCCCATTCCTCTTTTCGTGGAGGATTTCGTAAGTACAAGGGCCATTTCCCAAGAATGAATGCCGTTAAAGGGGGTGCCTTAGTTTGTAATGAGTTCTGGGAGAATTACAACTCATCCATGGGACTAGGCAAGTATATGAGCATCTGACTTATCAGAGCGATCACTACAACTTGGGAGCCGTGCAGATAAGAAGCTTCAGTCACCAGTCCATATTCGTCCTAAGTTATCCAACTTTAAGATCGGCCCATCACTCGATTGGAAATAATTTGTTTTGTACTTACTTGTTTTCTACTTACGTTTAAAGGAATGTACGTTTATTGAGTCAAACATATTAATCGAAGGTTCACAAGAAATACCGCCTTAAATTCATGACATTCCAAGTTCGGGGGACCTCTACACCATCCAATGTTTCGAGTTTATACGTACCTGATTCCAGTTTCTTTGATATTCGATACGGTCATTCCCAATTTCTGTCCAGCTTTCCAACGTTCCTCTGCACCTTTATGCTTCTGAGGACGAGGTCGCCTTCAAAGAATTCCCTTGGGAGGACTCGCTTGTTATGGATCCGTTCCATAGTTCGCTGATAAGCGCGCATCCGCGCGTAAATCACATCTCTCTTTTCTTCGATCATCTCGAGATCCAATAGCCTCCTTTCACCGTTCATATGCTCATCATACTGAGATATCATGGGTGATGAGATGGCAATCTCCACTGGGCTAACAGCTTCGGACCCATACACCAATGAGAAAGGTGATTCATGGGTTGTTGAACGAGGTGTAATTCGGTATTCCCATAAAACCTCATAGATGTGTTCAGACTATTTCCCTCCAAAATCCTCTAACTTGGTCTTCAATCCTTTCAGGATAACCTTGTTAGATACCTTCGTAAGTCTATTAGTTTGGGGATGGGCCACTAACAAGAAATGCTGGGCGATGCCCAACTTGATGGATAAATCCCGTATTCTTTTTCCACGGAACTTGGTCCCATTATCTGATATGAGTGCTCGGGTAACCCCGAAGTGGCTCACAATATTTCTCCATAAGAAGTGTTTGACCACCTTCTCTGAGATGATGGCTACTGCTTCTGCTTCAGCTTTAATCCACTTCGAATAATACTCCACCGCCACAATAAAAAATTTTCTTTGCCCTATTGACCGAGGAAAATGTCCAAGGATATCAATCCTTCATCTGTGAAACGGACAAGACAATGGGGTGACCGATAAGGGAGCCCAGACAGCTGTGGGATCGGAGCATGATACTGACATATTGCGCAACATTTAGTGTATTTCTTGGCATCTCCAAGCAACGTCGGCCAAAAATATCCAGCTCTGATGATGTGGTGATATAAAGATCGAGCCCCTGAATGAATGTCGCATATCCCTTCATGAACATAAATCATAACGGCTTTAGCCTCAATAGGGGATAAGAAACACAGAAGCGGACCCTCAAAACTCTTTTTAAACAATTGTCCATCAACCATGATAAATCTTTTAGCCCGGACTTCTATTTTTCTGGCTTCAGACTTGTCTTCAGGAAAATAGCCGTTTGCAAGATGTTTAATAAAGGGATCCATCCAATTGGGTTCCCCAGGAGATTCAGTAGCGTTAATATTCAAGCTCTGGAGTTCATGGCACAGAGCCCCGATTTCTTCAATTGACTGTTCGGTCACTGATATCTAGACCGAAAGTCGGTCTTGGATATGGATCGAAATAGTGCTTGGCTCTATGCAGGTATGCCCGCGGCCAATCTGGCAAGTGCGTCGGCAACCTTATTCTGTTCCCGTGGTACTTGGTCAAGAGAAAATTCACTGAACTTTTTGGATAATTTCATGACTTTGGCACAATATAATTTCATCATCGGATCATGAGTTTCAAATCTCCCTGCGAACTATTCCACTACTAACTTTGAGTCTGAAAATATTCACACTCTGCTAACTCCCATCTTTCGGGCCAAGGTCATTCCGATAATACAGCCTCGTATTCTACCACATTATTTGTTCCAGCAAAGGAAAATTTAATTGCGGAATGAATAAGGTCACCTTGTACCGTTGTTAGGGTAATGCCCGCTTCTCTTCCTCCGAAGGTCGACCCAACGTGGACCGTCCAACGATCATCCTCTTGGTTTAGATATATGGCCGATCGGGTCATTTCATCCACAAAATCTACTAGAACCTCAGCCTTGATCACCTTTCGAGGCAAGAATTCCAGATACATAGCGCTGAGTTTGATTGTCCATTTTGCTAACCTCTCATTCAAATCCTTTTGTTTAAGGACCACTTTAAGAGGTTGATCCATATAGAAATAAACCGTTCGACCTTCAAAATAATGCTTTAGCTTGGATACAGCTTTCTTCAAAGCCAGCATGAATTTTTCTAGGGGTGGAGTATCTGGTTTCGGTAGACACCAGAGAATGACTTACAAAATAAATGGGTCTATGAACGTCATCTCGGATGGTTACCAGAGTTGTGCTGACGGCAGCTTCTGATACAGCAAGATACAACCCCAAAGGTTCATCACAGGTTGGACTCACCATCACCGGGGGAGTGCTTAAATAAGTCTTTAGCTCAGAAAAGGTCTGATCGCATTCTTCGGTCTAGTTTAGATGACTTGCTTTTCTTAGCACTCTGAAAAAAGGCAGAGTCCGGTCTGTGGATTTTGAAATAAATCTGCTTAGCGCAGCGAGCTGGCCAGTAAGCCTCTGAAATTCTCTTTTGTTTCTTGGAGGATGCATATCAATGATAGCCTGCACTTTCTCAGGGTTAACCTCTATGCCTTTTTCTGAAACGTAATATCCTAGAAACTTTCCACTTCGGATCCCGAAGCAGCATTTGTTTAGATTTAGTTTGAGCTTATATTTGCGGCATACTTCGAAACAACGAGACAAATAAGAAATATGATCTTCATCATTCATAGATTTAACAATCATATCATCAACATATACTTCCATCATATGGCCGATCAGTTCTCTAAAGATTTTGTTGACCAACCTGTGGTATGTTGCTCCAGCATTCTTCAGACCGAACGGCATAACCACATAACAATAAACGCCATCTTCGGTCATAAATGATGACTTCTTCTAATCTTCCTCAGCCAGAAAGATCTGATGGTACCCGAAATAAGCATCTATGGTACTCATCATGGTGCTGCTAGACACAACATTTACCAATCGGTCGATATGCAGCAGGGGAAAGGGATCCGACTCACAACTTTTGTTAACATCGGTGAAATCGATGCACATCCGCCATTTCCCATATGGTTTGGAGACCACTACTGGGTTTGCAACTCATTCAGTATAGTTGATCTCTCTGATGAATCCACTATACTGCAGCAACTTGTTCACCTCAGCCCGTATGATCTCAATTTTTTCGGGAGAATAACGTCTCCTCTTCTGCTTAATAGGCTTCGTTCCAGGCTCGGTGTTGATCCGATGCTCACTATCGGATCAGTCAATCCACAGAACATCGTCTGAGGTCCAGGCGAATATATCCACATGGCTTCTCAGCAGGTGGATCAGTTCTTTTTCAAAAGCAGGGGCTAAATGTGCCCCGATGCGAGTTGTTTCGGTTGAGTCATCCTAAACCAGATTAATCAACTTGAACCCCATGGGTTCCATTGCTTGCCTCGGGTACGGCGGCTCTTCTCGCAAATCCACCTGGGCCCTTTTGACAGGTGTCAATGTTCGGCACGAGCTCATGTAGCATTGTCTAGCTACTTTTTTATCCCATTGACAGAAATGACTCCATGAATGGAGGAGAATTAGAGCATCATATGATAAGTAGAAGGGACCGCCTCGAACTTACTAAGGCCGGTTCGTTCAATAATGGCGTTGTAAGCCAAGTCGACTTCAATGATAATGAATTCCAAATCCTCCGATCGGTCCTTGGATGGTTTTCCAAGGGTAACTGGGAACAAAATCTTCCTACATGGAATGACACTTCTATGGTCGAACGACTAGAGAGTTATATTAGCGATCGGGAGGTCATGAGCAGTAGCTCCCAACATTTCAGCAACTTCGCGCTTCATCAAATTGCACGAAGCCCCGGTGTCCACTAAGATCCTGTGAACACGACGATTCCCAATGATTCCAGTAATGGCAAGGGGATCATCGCATGGATCGATAATCCCTTCCCGATCGGCCATAGTGAAAGTGATGTCCTCCCCGAAGGGAGGGGACCGCTTAGCTGGATCATACTTAACCAGCGCCACAGATTCGGAGCTCTCAGCGGAGTCTCCACGCTGTCCTCTATCGGTCCCGGACCGATTCATTTATCCTCAAACCACCGGAGATAACATAAATATCTCCGGCTGCTTCCCTGGGTGACGCCTCATTTTGAGGAGGTTGGGCACTTGTTTCAGCAGGTGGAGGAGCTACCTGCTCCTGTCTTCCACCCTCATTTTGCGGGGCTCTGCAGCCTCTGCCCTACCATCTTCTTCTTCGGCCCTGACCACGGTTCTCTCGACCGTGTTGGCATCTATCTTGTTCTGGAGGAGGAGACCGTCGGTCCTCCATCCGATCATTATAATTTCGGGGTTGTCCCCGATTATCCCTTCCCCGTGGCCTGTGACGATCATCACCTTGATGGCCCTTTCGAGGGGATTCAGCTCGCTTGCCTTTCTGACCATTCCGGTCGGGCTTCTCTTTATTCATCGTCGTTACTGTCTCTTTCAACAGCGGGTACTTCAAGGTCGGGTGATCGCGGTTATGATGTAATTCGCAATGCACCTTATTGTCCTCCTGCTTCGGGGGGACCTCTTTTTCAGCTACAACCGCTACTTCTCGCGGCTGCTTCTTAGGCTTGGAAACCCTATGATCACTTGCGGGTTCAGAATTCCCACCAGGTTTTCGATAGCCTAGCCCCAACGCTTCATCCACTTTAATATACTTGTTGATTTTTTGAAGAAGTTTTCCCAAAGTGGATGGCGGGCTCTTTACCAAACTGGCCGAAAGGCCGCACGGTCCTAAGACCTACTGTAGAATATTAATCTTATCTCGGAGCTCAAGTTTGATGCCCCGGGCGGTCCTATTGAATTTCTCCATGAATGACCGAAGACTCATTTTTGCCGGGATGTATTTCAGCTGATATAGTTCCTGCCTGCTTCGAGGCGGTCCTACATTTGGAGCGAACAGCTCGGAAAAAGCCAAAATAAACCCGCCATACGACTGTATGGATCGGGCCGGCGAATTTTTGAACCAAGTTTGGGCGTCGCCTTGTAATCCTGCCACGAAGATGCGGCACTTCAGTGAATCTGAGGCCTGAATTGTTCCCATGTGTAACTCAAAATCAGCAACGTGATCGATCAGATCACCGTCACCGCGAAACGTGGGCAACCCCTCGGGGTTGCGATAATGTCGATCTGGGACTACTGCCCAGATCTCTTCGGAAAAGGGGACATCAAATCTCCCAAGGACGGCGCCAAACTGTTATGGTCCCTTTTTAGGGGGTACCAACAGTCGTCCGGTTCGTCAACAAACGAACTCGGTTATGATTTGTTTTTGGTGGGAAGACGATCTAAAAAATGTAAATAACAGCAAGACAAAGGCGATTTATAGTGGAAACCCCAGGAATTGGGGAAAAAACCACTTGACTAAGAGCGAGATAAGCTCTTAGCATGTTCACCAATCGAAGGGTTCATTACAGAATACAACAAGGGCTTTAAGAAGATAACAGGGAATAAGAAAGCAATAAGAACTCCGGCAGGGTAACGGCATGTTCTTATGCGTCCAGAAGGTCCTGTTTTTTCCGTCGTTGTGCTATGTATTTATAGAGTTGAAGGCGTGTGTAATCCACGCTCTGTAACTGCCTCTGACATGTTTGTTAGAGGTTGTTGTCGCGCGATGTAAAATGAGGCTGGGACCGAGGCTTGGTCTACGTGATCTGGCCCGAGGCGTGGTAAACGTGTGAAGGCCCGAAGCGTGGAACTCGTGGGTTTGTAACTGTTTGGACCGAACCATGGAACCAGCTGTCAGAAACCATTTTATTTCGGCAAGGTTATCTTCGGTCCCATCGCGGAACATCGGGTCATTTTATCTTAAATATACTACTGGGCTGCACAAGTTCGTTTTTACCACATGGATCGACCCAATCGTTATTGGACCTTATCCATTGCAGGGTACCTGATCCTAGAGTTCTCATCAAGTTAAAATAAATGTGTCAATAATCAATATATCAAAAAACTCTAGATCAAAATAGAAGTGTAAATTAATTTAATTGATTATTAAAAGCGTAATATTTTAAATAAGTAATGACTATAATATGAATAATATATATTATAAATAAATATATATTTAATAATCCATATATTTTCATAAGGTATAACGAACATATTACAATGTATAATTTAATAATGGTTCATATTTAGGCACAATAACAAGTTCCCAATAGTATACAATCTTTGCTCGATAAAACGATCATCTACACCGTTGATTCTCGATCATCTCCATCTCCACACTTAGCTTCTCCCTTAACTCTTTGATACCACACAGCACAAAACACATAAAAACACAAATCCACAACTGTCAATGCTGCCAACAGATAATAAAACCTCTCAAGATGACCTTTATTAAGGTTTCCCGGGATCCAACCCAGTGCATTATCAGCCGTCGATATCTTCATCACCATCGTAACAAGTAAACTACTAACGTAATTCCCTAACGAAATCGAAGTCATACATAATGCACTACCAAAGCTCTTCAATCCATCTGGTGTTTCTGCATTGAAAAATTCCAATTGTCCCACGTACATAAAAACTTCTGATGCTCCTATAAGTGAATATTGTGGTATTTGCCATAGAATACTTAATGAACTTGAACCATTACAGTTTCTACAAGCGTGTTTTAGTCTGTGGGATTCGACTATACCCGATGTAACCATAGCTAGAACTGCGATGATCAACCCGATTCCCATTCTTTGTAGCTCACTAACTTTGTTTCTGAATAAGGGTTTTAATGCTCGTCTGTATAGAAATATGAATATTGCGACGCTTAGAATGTCAAATGTTGACATGCTTGCTGCGGGTATTTTGAAGTTTGATACTTTGGTGTTCATTGCAGCTCCTTGTTCCACGAAAAGGGAAGCCATTTGTGTGAAAACTACTGAGTATATGATTGTGCAGAGCCAAATTGGGAGTAATCTGAGTATGCATTTCACTTCTTCTACTTGTGAAATTGAGCAGATAATCCATGGATTCTTGTTGTCTCTTAGATTATCGGTTTCTTGTCGACTTATATACGCTGCTTTATTCAAAAATCTGTACGACAAATATATCACAACTCTTATAAACTGTTGAAATTATAGAGTATGAGAGAAATTATAACGGGAGTGTGCTCGGATAACGAGAGTGATATCACAAGTAATTGGATTATCAAACATTTTTAATGTGATTCACTTCTCTTATGAACTAGGTTACACGGCACTCTTATGGCCCATTGAATCCTAAATTTCAAGATGGTATCAGAGCTTCAGGGTGGGTTTCGGGCTAGTCCGTATCGGTTAGACAAAAAAAATCTGGTAGAAAAGCGTATCGAATTTAGGCGACAAAAATATATCAACCTATAATTTGAGCACTATCGAGCATATTGAAGCAAATTTGAATCGGACAAGGTCAGTTCGACTTGAGAGGGAGTGTTGAAAATATCTCATATCGGTTGTAGAAATACAAAATCTCTGCTTATAAGGGGAGTGATGTCACAATTGATTGACTTGCAGCCTTTTCAATGTGATTCACTTCTCTTATAGACTGGATTACATAACATTTTTCAGGTCTATTGAATCCTAAATTTCAAAACGTATAAGAAAGCTTGAACAAGTTATTTACTATGATAGTCATTCATTCTTTTAAATTAATCTAAACCACATTCATTTTTCAATGTGGAACAATGTTATATTTCAACATGAACTATATCGTTTTTAGTTTAACGTACTTACTTGAATCCGTTTGTGCGACGAAGGGTCGAATCATCGTTTTTGTTGTACAAATTCTGTTCAACATCCAAGTTATGGACTCTCCAATTTTTGGAAGCAGCAAGAATCACTTGAAAAAACCTAGAAAAAGGGTTTCCTCTAGGTTTAAAGTATCTGTATCTTCGTGTTCCTCCAAGGAAAAGAACAAGAGCTGCTAAAGCAGCAGCAGAAGAAACCCAGAATCCTAGAGCCCAGATTCCTTCATCTTCCAAATAAACCAAAACTGTATTTGAAAAGAGTGAACCCATATTTAAAGCTAAGTAGAAATAGCTAAAGAAAGCGACTTTTGAATAAGCTTCTTGTTCATCTTCTTCATCAAACTGATCTGCACCAAATGTAGCAATATTTGGTTGATAACCACCGTACCCAAGAGCAATCATGTAAATTGAAATGTAGAAAATTGATGTTTCAAAGCTTGAATGTGAACCGCACTGTATGATTTCATCGCCGCAGCCGTTGGGTTTTAAGAGGAAGAATTGAGTAGTTAAAGAGAGAAGCACAAGACCCTGGTTAAGAAGAGCAGCAAAATCGAATTCAACAGAAAAAAAAACACAAGAAGAACTGAGAATGTAAAGAAATACTCACAAGAACGAAGATCCCTTGAAAGATAGCGCATGTTTTGTATCGTCCCCAGGAAGCATCACTGAGATAAGCTCCAACGAGGGAGAAGATGTAAACTGTTCCGGTCCAGAGGCTCACGCCGTTAGCTGCTTCGGCATTGTTTTGATGAAGAACTCTGGTTAGAAACATTACCAGATTCACTCCCACACCGAAAAATGCTAGCGTTGCCAGCACCTGGTTCCCTGGTTCACCATATTTATTAGAACACAATTAACTCATTAGTCATTAGAAAGCTTGAGCTTAGAAGAAAGTACAAGAAGATGACATTACTTCAATGTTATAATAAGATAATTAAAATTAATTATTCATACTTTTGTTAATCTTAAAACAAAGTAGGTCATGCCGGTAAGTACCACTCGTACCAATTTCAAGTGATACGAGTGATTTTTTTGATATACCGTTTGTATAACAGTGATATGTTGTAATATCGATATACCGATCACAATCGATATTTATCATCATACTAGGTGGTATACCACCTATATGACTTCCATGCTTAAAACTAAATCTTGGGATATATATTTTTAATAGAGTGTTATTCGTAGTAGTAGTAGTATATATTTAAACTTTAAAATAAATATTATGTCAAACATTGAATATTATAAAAATAACACCATAAGTTATAGTTATATATTTAACATGGAATAGCAAAACCACTCATGATTAACCATAATATTTGTAATTTTAAAGCAAATCACTACTAGATATATTGTATTTTACTAATTTATCATACAAATGTAACCATCATGGTTTAATTTAAAAGATTATACAAATAACACATTACGTTATAAAAACATTCACGAAAAAATAGAGAAAAACCACTATTGTACAAGATATAATTATTCTTAAATAATTTTGAAAGTACATATGCTAAATACTAAATTTTTGAACTTTGTGATTAATTTTACACTATTTTATAATTAGAATATGATCAACGTATTTTGTTTTTTTTTTAACATAAATGACCCAACACATGTGTTCCTTGATAACTTGGAGATTTCTTAAACAAGAAAACATGGTGTCACATTATCCATGTTCCTAGATGTTATAAAAGATCTCAAAGAAAGGGAAAAAGGAGATTGTTATCATAACAAACACAAATGCTACTCATGTGACTAATTCTTTGTGGAAGGGATATTGCATAAAATATAGTCGATTTAGACCATGTTATGAAATTGTAATCATTCACGTTTGAGGAAGCTAACGTTGAATATCGTATTGACTCGTTTTTACCAAACGAAAACATTTTTTTTGAAAAAATTGACGCGTCTCGCAAAAGTGATCCTCTTTTTTGCCAAACTAGAGTGGTGATAGCCATGGCAAAGTTGATCGTCTTCGCACAAACTCAATACTTACTCTTCATAGCACACTCAAATTCACACCACTACCAATTTACTTACTTATCCTCTTATTTTTTTGGTATTTTCGTTACATTGTTTTTAGTTTTTTAGTAATAAACATATTCATATTATATCAAATTATTGCTTCAATGATATAATAAGAATATCTAAATAAATAATGACATAAAAACTGCTAAATAATGTAACGAAAATACAAAAGTTTTAAAAAATATACCACAAAACGAGTGGGTGATGAAGTAGATTGGTGATGGTCTGAATTTTTGTATGAGTTTGTAGGAGAACGGTCAACTTTGCTAAAGGCTATCATCGCTCTAATTTGGCAAAAACGACTCAATATTCATCGCTCGTTGATGCCAAACGCGAACTATTATAAATTACATAACCAGATCCAAATCCACTATATTTTACACAATATCTCGTAAGTGGTATGTAACTTTAATAAAGGAATTTATTGTGTAATGAGGTGTATAATATATAGTATAGTATTCTTATAGAGGAATATATATAAATAATTGCTGTCTACCATATCACTATCAGCATGCATTTCCAATTTCTTAGGAATATAAAAATTGCAAAATATGTTCATTGCATGTCTAAGATTGAACAAGCATTCAAAATGTAAATGAAACCCGAAATATCATCGTTGTATATTGATAAATCAAGTACTCACATAGAAGGATGAATCCCGCAACCCAGTTTCCGGATTGCGTTCGAACAGCAATACGACCATTGAAATCCGTACTTCCATCGCCTGTAAATAATCCATCTTGCTCACCCTTCATCTCTATACACTAAAAAAGAAGATCCAATATAGAATTCAGAGCTCAAAGGTATTGTAACCTAATGATAACAATGTTGCTGAAGCAAAAGAGTATATTTTGAAGAAGAAGTAGAAGAGGAAGACAAGGGACGAATGTTGAGGGAATGTTTGTTTTATAGACTAAGAGTGAAAAATATAAATTTATAGAAGTAACATATACGAATAATTTATCAAATATTAAAGAGAAATGACAGACGATAGCCTCCGATTTTTAAAATAGTGTAAAATAGATGCCCCAAAATTTAGAAATTATGTATTTATCACATTAAGTTTCAAAATCGTTCAAGAATGACAATCAAGCGAATATTAGCCGTCTTCGTCCTTTTTGCGTGAGTGTTTTTGATAATTATGTGATGCAAAGTTATCTTTCTAAGGTTAAGAGTTCAAATACAAATTAATGATATATTTAAAATATTGACTTCGAGAACATGGTGTTTACAACTTTAAAATTTGGAAGGTTAACAACACAAATTATATCAATTTCGAGAATTTGCATTTAATTCAAATTTTTTAAAAGAATTACATTTACACTATTTTTTTAAAAAAATAAAGCAAGTAATCATTCATCTATATATTAATTTATTAATTCATTTATTTGAGAGACAACGAAAATAATGAATATAATAATGGCGAAAACTAAAATGACTTATAAGCCAATAGATAAGTTGATAAAAGAAAACTATGGGCTGGAAATTGAGAAGAGTAATTTGAAACGATGTGGTAATTATGCACGTGATCAAATTCCACTATTGTATGTTTGTTGTTTTGTTTTAGAGTGTTCCATGCACGTTAACAACATCCAATAAAGCGTGTAGAAAAACATAACTATTACAAAAGCTTTTTATATTAATGCATTGCCCAGGGACGGGTCTATTAGGGGAGATAATACTCTTTTGCCTTTTTTATAAATTAATTACATTTTCAATAAATTTATCTATTTCAATTTATTAAATAAGTGAATAATATTGTAAAATATTAGGGAGCTAAAATATTATACCCATCATATTAAATATTAGAATAATTTTAATTCTATTTCTGTTTTGTGACATGCATTTAGTTCACAATTTATAGATTAATCTTTTTATCGACTATAGTGGATACTTTTTTCTACCTAATTTTTATGTCTAAATCAAGTCGGACCAGTACAAAACTCTACCCTCGTGCTTTAATATCATGTTAATATAGAAAAAATTAATCACATATTATACATTAGAATAATATGCATGATACTGCTTATATTATAAATTAGAATATTTCTAATTCTATTTCATATTTGTGAAAATGTCTATAATACAGTTTATAAGATAAGTTAATTATATAGTAAAAAATATATGAAACATATGATTAAAATATTATAGTTCTATATATAATGAAATATATAATTAAAAATGATTGAGAGATTTATTGAATGGAGAAAAGGTTTGTATAATTCAGTTTATAAGATAAATATATCATGATATAAAATGATAAATGAGTCAATTATTAGTAATATCATTACTATTATAAGTTAGAATTTAACTTCCCTAATGAAAGCTTTCATTAAAGTGAGTGACTATAGAGTAAAAATTAAATTAATTCATCAAAGAAATTTCTTAAATTGCTCATCCCTTTATATTTAACTTCAAAAGGATGGTCGTAAGCATGCTCTTGAAGCATGTTTGTTAAGTTTACCTAATGTCATTGAATTTGATGATAAAATTGTATAAGTAGTCCTCCAATTTATAAGTTGTGTAAATATCATATTCTCAATTTATGATATTGCAAGAATAATATAAATGGAAATGATTATGTTATAAAAGAAATAAGAAATTGAGGGATATAATAAGAGAAAATAACACTATCATATTGTAGTTGTATCTCTACCAATGTTTTAAATTTTCGGTATACCGGAAATTTCGGGCGTATCGGATTCGGCCGGTATTTTGTTATTTCTGGGTCGGGTAGGGTTTTGCGGGTCGGGTCATTTTATATTAAACAAAATAAAATATGCATATTTTATATTTTATTTTAATATTATGGTATATATCTGGTATACCGTTCCAATGAGCTTATCCGGTATATCGACCGGTACCGGTTTTTAAAACATTGATCTCTACTATGAGAAAATCAGATATATGCATATATGAAGGAAAGTGATATTTATGTCATATATCACATGTATATAAGTCACGTTGAGTTATAAATAAAAGTAGTATATATTTTAGTATTTTATAAATTGTTATTTATCATGAGTAAATTTATTAAAAAAAATATAGTATTTAAATGTGATTCTTTTTATATTTAAAAATAAACTTTTTATTTATAAAATGAAATTTAATAAAATATAATGGGCGACGCGCAAATTTGGTCCTCGTAGTTTTCTATTTTGGCAATTTTAGTCCTCATATTTTGATAATTGTGGCAGATTAAGTCTCTTAACTTTATTTGTGGCAAAATTAGTCCTCCTACTTTACCACATTTGGCAAATTAGGTCCTCTAAGTTTTATTTTTATAGCAAATTTGGTCCCCGAAGTTTGTAATTTGTCATTTTTTATTTTTATATAATACGGAGACTAATTTTGCTACTACGATCAAACTACATTGACCGGTTTTGTTCGATTTCATTTGGAGAACTAAATATGAAATTTGAGAACCGAGTTTACCAAATGTTCCAAAATAGGAGGACCGATTTTGCCAAATATCCAAAATTCGAGGACTGAAAATGCCAAAATAAACTTAAAGGACTAAATTTGTCAAAATGATCAAACTGCGAGGACCAAAAACGTCATTTTCTCAAATATAATATTCAAGCAAATACAAAATTATCAGAATTTATATTTTATATTAAAAAAAGTATTTATATATATTTAAATTTAATTAAATATAATATTACTTGAAAGACACTTAAAGTTTCAAAGTTTTTATTATTTGATAAATTTAGTCCATAATGTTGAAATTTCGTCAAAATTAACCTTTAAACTTTAAAGTTGTTGGACAACAAATTTAGTTATAATACTTTGTATAAAAATATAGACTAAAATATATCTGGAAGTGTATGGACTCATCACCATTGTTCTTAAATACGATTAGGTCTGTGAAACGGAAATTTTAACGGGTCACCGAACCGCTGTCGAATCGTTGTCAAACCGTTATCGAATCGGTGTTGAAAATGTTATTAAATTTTTTATTTTTATTAAAAAGTATATTTTTAATTTTTTAAAAATAAAATTATAAAAGATATCATTTTTTATTATTTTTTTAAAAAAATTTCCTGCCCATCAATCCGCCATCCAATGGACCAGATGACGGGTCAACCACCCAACCTAGACGAATTGGGTTGAGTTTCAAAACACTGGTGATCACAATGCACATAATATCTACTAAAATAAGCACAAAAGATATCAATCTAGAACAAAAAAGGAAGCTTGTCGGGTTGACCCAAATTTTGTGAAGTAAAAAAATAAGCTAATCGATACCAAATTAAAATTCATGGGAAGAGTATTGGGTCAACCCTAATGTGTGATTGTTATGAAAATACGAAGATATTGGGTACATTTGGAATAACGTTTGTCAAACAGCGGTGAGGTAAGATGATTGTACTGTGCTGTGAGGTGAACTGAGCGTGATTTAAAAATTTTTTTTTTAGACAGCGGTTCAATGATCGTGATGTCATAAAATGATTTTTTTGCCCTTATTTTTAAATAATTGTTTATAACTTACAAATTATATTTCATATTATTTTATGATAAATTCGTTATTTAAAAACTACATTTTTAAAATGTTATATATATTTTTTATAGTTTGAACACGTAATTGATAGAATATAATAAGTTATTGATCAAAATTATTTTTTATAAAAAAATAAATTATAATTTATCAAGGGTAAAATTGACATTTGACAGGTGCGTTCTAGTGGCCGTTGGGTTAATCTAGTTGTGAACTCACCGCTGTTTTCTGCGGTCACATGAACGCAGTTATTAATGATCTTTGGTTAAAATAGAATACAACTACGGTACGTTCACCGCATCGGGCGGTGGACTGGGTTTCCAAACATCACCATTATCAACATAGAGCCATTGTTTTCATATTGACTCGGAATACTATTTCAATCCCTGTCGATACTATTTTTTAAAAAATAATTATAAATATCTATTTTATTATTATTTTAATGTCAAACCCAATATATTATTTTATCTAGTGTCATTTGGTATAAAAACATTGTGCCTAACATATTAGAATACATGTGGGGTTGTCCTTAAACATAATACATAACAATCGTATATGTTTCAAATCAAAATATACATGTTTGAGACAAATACTAGAGGATATTGATTTCAAGTAAAATGAGATAATTACCCTATATCTATACAATCATATACATTTGAACAAAGCAAATCATATAAATGTACAATTTTATACAATCAAAAAAACGGTCAAAAATCAAGAGATTTGCCCAACTATGTGAAATAATTGGTTTTCTATATGGAAAACTTATGTTCTAAACAATGTTTTAAAAACAAATATATGCCGGTATATTGGATCTATATCGTGTATACCAGATATATATTAGAATAATAAAATAAATTATTAACCTAGAAAAAATATACATTTTTACATATTCTCAATTTATATTGTTTGTAATACGAAAAATAAAAATAAAAGAAATTCTAAAAGTTTTATATTTATTTTTGTTCATAAATCCAATAAATTAGATATGATCTCATCACTTATAACTCATACTTGCCAGTATTTTGTTAAAATAGAAGATATAACCGAGTTTTTTAAGATACATGTCACTGTCAGAATAATTTTTTTTATTTATAACACTGATATTTTAAGATTATACAAATAGCAGTGATGGACCGATAAGACTTATTGAGCTTTCTATCAATTAAATACGATTGTTTTTATAAAAATTAGATAAGCTCTCCACCTCTTTTCTTTTGCCAATAGCGAAATTCATTATGCGATACAAATTTGTAACCTACTGAAAGAAGAGAACTTATCTCTAGAAATTAATTCTGCGAGATAAAACTTTAAGCCTACTTGTATGATTAAAAGAGGAGGAGCAATATCATCTTTTCAAACTTCATGACCTTCTTCCTGAGTTTTAGTTCTACCCTCCCACTGATCTTTTGCGTTTTCATCTTTTAGATGATATCTCTTGCATTTCCGGATTTGCTAAATAACATATTCTGAGTCTAAAAATCCAATAAGATAGTTTTATTCAAGAACCAATAAAAGTCTAAGAAATGAGAGTGTCTCGCCTATTGTTCTTGAAATTGAAACTCAGAAAGAATCCAACCCCATCCATTGTTTTTTTCTTATTTAGAAATTTGGTGAACCTTGCACACAGAAGAAAAGAGAAATGGGAAAAGAGAAAGAAATAAGAAAGCGTGTTTTATAACTTGACAGGGAAGATATTATAAAATATATAGATAGCTCTATTTCTACATTCTTAGAAACCGAACTGAACTAAAATATGTCACATCAGTGTTAAATTAATAATTTAACATATTCCCAGACATAACCCATATGTTCGAAGTTTCGGATAAATTTACCCAAAATTTAAAATATTCGTTCTAACTGGTTGGTTCTCAATTCATACACTAACGGGCATGAAGGTTCCTGCCTTCTTGTATCAGTTTTCGGTTAACGGCACTCTACAGTCTACATTCCTAAACCGCCTTTTCCCCAACGAAAGCCTAACCCCATTTCGCTGCAATCGTCACTTGATTCTACTCGATTTCTTGATTTGTGGTACATTTACCTCTACGAGATTGCATTCGCAACAGAATCTCAGGCGAGCAATGTATACGAGACTGCCTCTCAGCCGGATACTGGGAACGATGCTTACACACTCCTTGATTTTGACGCGCAAGGCGAGGAAGATTTCGGTTATCATGAATTTCAAGAGCTTTCACAGCCAATTCGATCGCTTACATCTATTTGGCCAACGCCCGCTGATTCTATGTCCGTCTGAGGCTCTTTCTCCTTCCGAAGCAATGCTGACCGGTTCTAAAACCCATGGGGAGTTTGGTAGCAGGAACAAACAATAGCAGCAAGGAGATTGGAGTGGTTGAGAGTTTGACCGCGGGAATGAGCGGTCTGAACGTTGAAGACCTAGGGGCTATGATGAGGTGTCCGATTCTAGTAAGGGGGAATTCACTGAGCATGCTTGCAGGTATTGTGGGGTAGCAAATACGAGATATTGTGTAAAATATGATGAATTTGTTTTTTATGGTGATTCGTGTTTTCCTAAACACGAGTGGATCAGTCGCTTTTCTTAAATGCGATTCGCGTTTGGCAAAAGTGATTTGCGTTTGGCAAACGTGAATCACTTTTGTCAAACCGATCAAATTTAATATTTTTTAATAATTTTTAATGTAATTTTTAATTTATATTATATTTTCATCTTCAACTCATGATTTATCGAGTGTAAATAATTTAAATAGATATAATTTCGTAATAAACATATTTATATTATATTATATATAATAAATACACTAATTTTTCATTAACTACGAAAATACAAAAAAATTAACACACCAAAAAATGTAAGAACACAAAGTAGATTGATTGTAGTATAAATTTAGTATGATATGAATTGGAAAAATGGCGACTTGGGTCCCCAAAGTTTGATTAATTTGACAATTTTGGTCCCCAAACTTTGTAGTGGCAAAATCAGTCCCCAAAGTTTGGATAATTTGGCAATTTTGGTCCCCAAAGTTTCGTATTTTGGCAAAATACGTCCCCAAACTTTGCGCATTTTGGCAAAACCGGTCCCCAAACTTTTAAGTTGGCAATACCGGTCCCCAAAGTTTACACACAGTGGCAATTTTGGTCCCCAAACTTTGCGATTTTGGGCAAAATTGGTCCCCAATTTGGCCCTANAGTCTGTTCTTCTGCATCCAAAGGGTCATGTCTTTTCCTTCGTCTTGCCCTGTATTTATAGAGTTGCCGGCGAGTGTAATCCACGTCCTGTAACCGCCTCTGACAAGTTTATTAGAGGTTGTTATCGCAGGATGTAAAACGAGGCTGGGACCGATGCGTGGTCTGCGTGATCGAGCCCGAAGCATGATAAACGTGACAGGGCCCGAAGCGTGGAACGCGTGAGCCTGTAACCGTTTTATAACCGTTCGGACCGAACCTCGGAGCCAGCTGGCAGATAACGCTTATTTTCACTAAGGTTATCTTCGGTCCTCCGTGTTGAACATTGGGCCACTCTTCCTAAAGGTGTAATTGGGCTGTGAGAATTCGTTTTGATTATTTAAATTGGCCCAATCGTTATCGGGACTCACCCCTTGCAGGGTACCCAATTCTAGAGTTCTCATCAAATAATAATCATGATTTATTAGTATTTACTTATATCTAAAATATTTATTTAAATATATATTTTTTATTATATTATATAAATGAAAAAAACAAAATAATAAAAAACAATTAAAAAAAGGTTGGACACGGACAATGATCCCCAACCTCTTATCCTCCATCACTATTTCCAGGGCCACTTGGCGGACAATGGAAATATGGACGCCCAGTTGACCGACAATGATGTGGATAAAACCGTATTTCCACTGTTTTGTCCAAGCCTTACGGACTAATATGGTTTATCCACGCAATATTACTTATTTACCCTTTATTTAGTTGGGTAGACCATTTTTAACCAAGGCCCCATGCATGGTTTATGGTCTGGGTCCTAGCCTCGGACACCCAAATCGTGGATCCGAGCTGGTTTACTGATTTTGAAATATAATATTTTTAAAATATCAATATAAAATTAAAAATACATATTTATTACTTTAATATTATAAATAATAAATAAAAAGCTCATGGGTGTCAGTTTTGTATATTTGTTTATATTATAGTCCGCATGTTCTCAGCCTGCGTCTTTTTGTAGTACTTTTTTAACGCTTTCCTATTAACTTGCCTTGTCTTCCCTGCAGTAATTTCTCACTTTTACTTTTTACACCCCATACTTAATATTTCTTGATGTTTGGTCCCCAAACTCTGACCTCCACTTTTTTTAAAATTAATATTTCAATTTGAACATAAATTAACATTATTTTAAAATAATTTAAGTTTAATATATTATAAATTATCATACAATGTACCTATCAAAATATCATTAATAATATATTCTTTTAATAAACAAATATATAATTGATAAAAATGAGAAAAATAACCTTTGTGATATAAATTTCGTATTTTATTTAAATATATAAAAATATTTTTAAATTTATTCAATTGTTAATCAGAATTCGGATATGAGTTCCGTTNGGTGAATTTGCACTACGAGGGTCAAATCCACTGTGAACTTGAAGGTCAATAGTACTGCGGATAAAAAATTGATTAGAAAATTGGTTAATGCAAAAATCCAAGGTGGATTGCACTAAAATGACCAAATCCACGGTGAATTATTTATTATTTAGTGAATATTGATTTATGCGTTTTCGTCCTGGTTTCCAGTATCGATCCCATTTTTCGACACAGGTCGTCATCAAATCACTTACTTCAATCAAATACCACAGATTTTGTATTGTTTGACGGAAAAATGGCGACTTGGGTCCCCAAAGTTTGGAAAATTTGGCAATTTTGGTCCCCAAAGTTTCCAGTGGCAAAATCAGTCCCCAAAGTTTGGATAATTTGGCAAGTTTGGTCCCCAAAGTTGCGTAATTTCGCAAAATTGGTCCCCAAAGTTTGCGAATTTTGGCAAAACCGGCCCCCAAACTTTAAACTTGGCAATACCGGTCCCCAAAGTTTACACATAGTGACAATTTTGGTCCTCAAACTTTGCGATTTAAGGCAAAATCGGTCCCCAATTTTGCCCTAACGCCGTTTTGGTTCTGTTAAGTGTGGTATTGTATCATATATTTTACCAACTCCAATTTGCGGGCTCTCTTCATCATCGACATTCAGGTTTGCGAAATTGTCACTTTGGGGCTCTCTTCAGAATCGGCGCATCTAATTCATCTTCAAAATCATCCTCTTCAGGTTCTGGTTCTTTTAAGTTTAGGGTTTAGTGTGCTCTCTTCTGTTAAGTGTGCTCTTTTTGGTCCGAATATGCGAACCAAAATCGTTGCTGTTTGTGCACAACGTGTTGTGCACAAAATCGTTTCTGTTTTTGTTTCGCATTTTTAGTCGCCATTTTGAAACAAATATGTGTTTTGAAACAAATTTCTTTAAGTTTTTTCGTTTTCGTTTTGCTGTTTCTGATTATCTTTCATGATTTTCGTTTCTGTTTTCGTTTTTTTTTCTGTAAATTGTATGAACAAATTGACAGATTTAGTTTTCGTTTTTTTCTTCTGTTTTGAGGCAACAAAATTGCACATATTCGGGTATAGAACAATCCGAAATATACCCATTTTTTTTTATTTTTGATTCTGATGTGGAGAATATGTGTAATTGTGCAATAAGTTTTGATGTTTTTCCTACTTAATTTCTTTCTTATATTGCTAAATCCAAATTTGGTTTGAGAACGTCATATAATTGTTGCAGGTTTGTTTATTTATTTTGTCGAACAAATGTCTAGTGGGGGTGACAACTCGGATGCGTTTTCACAATCTGGTAATATGAAGTGGCTGTAATTGTCATATATGTGAAATTAAATGTGTGACGATTTAATTTATTGTTCAGGTGGTTACAATTCGTATGGATCACGGAACACCTCAAATACAAGTTGCATCGACTGGTCATCAGATGATAGTGTGCACAACACGTTGTTTGACTTTGTGGACATGGATGGTGAGGAACGTCACAATGCGAAGTTTGCCAAAGAAGAGCTTCATGAAGTTCCCATTGATGACCCGGCGGATCCCATCTCAGATGGTCATTCGAATTCATTTAAGAATAAAAGTTGCCATATATTTGATCCTACACGAGAGCTAACGTCGAGACAATTAGTGTAAGTTTTAATGTATTACTAGTAAACATGATTTGAAATTATGTTTTTTTAATTAACTTGGATATTGCTTTATTAGGAAAGGTTTGTGTTTTGCTAGTAAGATTCAAGTAAAGACTGCACTTGAGGACTTTTGCGTTAAAGCAGATACGGAATTCTATTTTGTTAAGAATGACAAGTATCGGTTGTTTGTTCGATGTAGAGGTAACAGTGATCGTGAATGTCCATGGTATGTGAACGTTTCTATGATAGACAATGATATTATGTGGTGTGTAAAGTCCGTAGTACCGCATGACCCTCATTGTCATCGTAAGAAAGTCAATTCATCTGTGACTTCATCTTGGATGGCAAAGAAGTATTACCATAATTTTTTGGAGAAGCCCGAATTAAGTTCGAAGGACTTGCAATCCGAAGTGAATACGAATCTGAAGTTGAAGTTGGGGAAACATAAGGCAAGACGTGCTCGGGAGCATGCGATACGGTTAGTACATTCAGGATCTAGGGCGTCATTTGAAAATATAAGAAGATATTGTGCTCAATACCTTATTTCAAATCCTGGGTCATTTATTGTGTTAAAAGAAAGGAACTCGACAAGCATTGTTGGTAGTACCAGATTCGAGGGAATCTACATATGTCCCGGGGTAATTTGTTTCTTTGAATCTTCCAATATATTGTTCATCAACATATCTTGTAGTAAAGGTTTTTGTCATTGCCACAGGCATGCCGCGATGGATTCCGAGACGATTGTCGCCCTATTGTTTGCATTGATGGTACTCATACCAAAGAAAAAATACAAGGTCATATTCTACTGGCTTCGGGCATTGATGCAAATAACGGTGTATTCCCTTTAGCCTACGCCATTGTAGGTGGTGAAACAAAACATTCATGGCTGTGGTTTATTGAATTGGTTAAGCGAGATTGTGGCATATCCGACGAAAATGAACACATGTTCACTATTATGTCGGACCGTGGGAAAGAGCTAATACCTGCTGTGGACAAGTTATTCCCTCGGATTGAGGTTTGTGCTAAGTGTCTACTAATTGTATTGATATGTTACATGGTCGTATGGTGACTACTTGTGTTACAGGTACGACATTGTGTTCGTCACATTATTAAAAATGTGGCCCAAGCCGGGTTTTCATCAGCACGTGTTGCGAAGGCTATATTGAGTATAGCCCGGGCAACAACCGATGCATCATTTAATCAGCGTTTTGGAGAGTTGCGAGGAATCAGCAGCGGAGCTTATGAGTACATGAGATTAGTTCCGAAACAACATTGGTGCAAAACATTCTTCCGTACAGTTTGCAAGTCTGATATTTTACTTAATAATCATTCCGAGTCTTTTAACAATAGTTTACTTCCTTTTCGAAAGCGTCCAATTATGTGGATGTTAGATGACATTTGCAACTTTATTGGGAAACGTATGCTTGACAGGCGTACGAAATCGAGAGAAATGCCGGATGACGGTTTTTGCTCTCGTGTTCATGATATCATTGAATTCAATATTGAAGCAGGTGCAATTGGTATTGTTACCATCACAGACGATTGCAAGGCAACTTGGGAGCACGGACGAGAAAGAGTCTGTGTTGATATGGCTATTCGAATTTGCAGTTGTCGTTTGTGGGAGTTGAAAGGTAANTTGCCACAGGCATGCCGCGATGGATTCCGAGACGGTTGTCGCCCTATTGTTTGCATAGATGGTACTCACACCAAAGAAAAAATACAAGGTCATATTCTACTGGCTTCGGGCATTGATGCAAATAACGGTGTATTCCCTTTAGCCTACGCCATTGTAGGTGGTGAAACAAAACATTCATGACTGTGGTTTCTTGAATTGGTTAAGCGAGATTGTGGCATATCCGATGAAAATGAACACATGTTCACTATTATGTCGGACCGTGGGAAAGGGCTAATACCTGCTGTGGACAAGTTATTCCCTCGGATTGAGGTTTGTACTAAGTGTCTACTAATTGTTTTGATATGTTACATGGTCGTATGGTGACTACTTGTGTTACAGGTACGACATTGTGTTCGTCACATTATTAAAAATGTGGCCCAAGCCGGGTTTTCATCAGCACGTGTTGCGAAGGCTATATTGAGTATAGCACGGGCAACAACCGAGGCATCATTTAATCAGCGTTTTGGAGAGTTGCGAGGAATCAGCAGCGGAGCTTATGAGTACATGAGAATAGTTCCGAAACAACATTGGTGCAAAGCATTATTCCGTACAGTTTGCAAGTCTGATATTTTACTTAATAATCATTTCGAGTCTTTGAACAGTAGTTTACTTCCTTTTCGAAAGCGTCCAATTATGTGGATGTTAGATGACATTTGCAACTTTATTGGGAAACGTATGCTTGACAGGCGTACGAAATCGAGAGAAATGCCGGATGACGGTTTTTGCTCTCGTGTTCATGATATCATTGAATTCAATATTGAAGCAGGTGCAATTGGTAATGTTACCATCACAGACGATTGCAAGGCAACTTGGGAGCACGGACGAGAAAGAGTCTCTGTTGATATGGCTATTCGAATTTGTAGTTGTCGTGAGTGGGAGTTGAAAGGTAAATTTTAGGATATCACTTTCTTCGAATAATTGTTTGTTTAACATTTGTTATGTTTGTTCGTATGAATACCATGTAAACATGCATGTGCAGTGATTTTCGAACGAGGGGAATCATGCTATCGATACGTACACAGTTGGTACACTGTGCAGCGGTATAGAACATCGTATCAATACGGGGTTTCCGGTTTGCCAGGGCAAGACCAATGGCCGGTGATAGATGCAGCACTACCTTTGCCTCCAGTGTTCAAAAAGAGAAAGGCGGAGAGACCACGTAAGAATCAGAAAACACATGCAACTCCAACCCAAACTCCAACACGCAAAATGAGATGTCAGTTGTGTGGATTTCGTGGTCATAATAAGCGATGCTGCCCAAAAGCTAGTGGCAAACAAGGAGAACAGATTAAGGTACATTCGTTAATATAAACAATTGACATATCTCTTTTAAGTTCGTTGTTGTTGTGTTTGTTGTATTTGTGTGCTTATTCGAAACAGGCTAAGGATACGAAGTATGAAGCCAAAGCACTGACGAATGCCCTCTGAGTGGCCCTTCCAATACCGGACGCGCTAGTGTCTGTTTTGATTTCGTTGTTTACATATGTTAGTAGTATTCTTTACGTGTTCTATTTTTTTTTTCGACAGAACGTATCATTTGGAAGTCCGGCACAAAGCTTTGCATCTCATACACCTAATGTTAAAAAGGCGCCACAAGTAAGTTCTGTCAATATGCATCTCAGTCCGGCCCTTCGTGCTTGCTGTTTTTTTTTCATGAGAAGCCGATTCTTAACGAAAACAAAACAACTCACATTCCCATTCAAGTACCATCCACGCGTAGTGTGCCTTCATCTGTCGGTCTTTCAAATGTAAATATGAACGGCCCCGTAGCTTTTTGTAATACTGATAAGATTGACATGAGTGTGAACGGATCCAATTACAACATGCATGGGATGATGGGTATCACCGAAGATGCGGTGTCCCTAGGATCTTGGGGTCATTTAAGTGACGATGTTGTGCAAAAGACTATCATGTAAGCATTTTCTACTTTATTTTCTTGTTCAACATGGATGCTGGACTGAAATTTCGTGTGAACATTGTTGTATTCAAATGTGTTAGGTGTATCGTGAAACTAATTGTCCGTCACGCACAAAAAGGGTTTTACTATTTTGTTGATGCAATTGTGTTCGATGCATATGTTAGAGGAACTGATCACTTACATTGGACAAGTATTGTTGATTGGAATATTTTGTGCAGTACTGAATATGTGCTCATGCCAATTGTCACGGGGTATGATTGTTCGTATTTTTTTTCAATTACTTGCTTACCATATTTGATGGGTTCACATGATGGTATAACGTGACAGGGGTCATTGGTCTTTGCTGGTTTTCTGTGGTTTTGGGGATCAAGAAAAACGGACAATGATTATGTTGGATTCGATGGGTACAATGCGTCAATCGTCCATTGAGCCGGAGGTGTATAGGTATTATTACTTACTGGTTGCATCCATTATTCATGTATATGTCCTAATTATGATGAACATGTTTGTAAAAGATGTTTAAGAGATTAAAAAGGGAGTGGATGCGGAATCCATCGTTCGTAATATACCCATTCAATGGCCGGATGTCCCAGCGCACACAGGGGCATCGGAATGTGGAATATATGTTTTGTATTACGCATTCTGATTCCTACAACAAGCACCGAATGTGTACGACCCAAAAGGATATCCGTTATTTGTAAGTGTTTACGTAAACTCGTACATTGCCACTACAATTACACTAATTAAATCGTTTGTGCAGATGACTCCTAATTGGTTTACGGTTTCAGAGATTACAGCTTTTGCAAAGACGTACATCCCCACTTCGAGTGATTCGACCCTTAAAAGGAAATATGCAACGAGAAGGAAACTATGAATTTCAACTACGTTAATCATTCTCATTTCAAACAATGTGTTATGAACATGTTCGGATTCAAAATTTTGAACTACTTACATTCGGCATATATTTGTTTTTTTGGCAATTACATTTGGAACTTGTAACGACCGTAAACCAGCCCTAACAATTTCTATGCGCAAGCGACATGAAAATGAGCATTTTAATTAAAACATCATTCGAAACTGGAAATACCATCGTTTTTTCAAAATACAACTAAGTGATGACAACCAAAACGACAATAAAAAGGGTAACTCGTACAGCGCACGATCGACGACCTCAATTCCAATGCCACCTAAGTCTCCGGTCCTCCCCCTACATTATACAGAAGTTTCTTTTAATAGACTATGACCGTTTTACAGATTTTTTAGGGGGAGGACCGGAGACTTAGGTGGCATTGGAACTGAGGTCGTCGATCGTCCGCTGTACGAGTTACCCTTTTTATTGTCGTTTTGGTTGTCATCACTTAGTTGTATTTTGAAAAAACGATGGTATTTCCAGTTTCGAATGATGTTTTAATTAAAATGCTCATTTTCATGTCGCTTGCGCATAGAAATTGTTAGGGCTGGTTTACGGTCGTTACAGAACTTCTTCTTCCTCCTCCTCCTCATACTCATCTTCCTCGGCAGTTGCATCCTGATATTGTTGATACTCAGCCACCAAATCATTCATATTTCTTTCGGAAGTTGATGCCATTTTAAGACCTGTTGGTGGATTGTTACAAACGTTGGACTTCACATTATTTGGAATCCATTCAACAAAGTAAGATGAGTTCTTGTTCTGAACATTGATCATTTGTTCATCAACTTCTTTGGTGCTCATTTTGCCACGGAACATGGCGGAAGCTGTTAAATAACGACCGTGACGAGGGTCGGCAAATAAATTTCATCAATTATTAATAAACTTCAACGTGCGACATTCGAAAAAATCATACAAATTTGAAGTTATGAAAATCAAGGATATCGAAACTTCAACAAAAACACAATTGTTCGCATTAATTAGTTTGTGTCTGACACAACTACGGGACTCCCGGACTTCCCAAAAATTAGTTTTTGAATTCATATACACTAAGACGCAACGAGAAAATATAATTTCCCCATATTTGTCTTAAAATTATCATATTCTTTCGCTGGGGACTAAATTTGTCAAATTTTGTAAACTTTGGAGACCAAATTAGCCATTCAAAAGTTTGGGAACTAAAATTACCATATTTTACAAACTTTGGGGACCAAATTAGCCGTTCAAAAGTTTGGGGACTAAGATTGCCATATTTTACAAACTTTGGGGACCATTAACGGCGTTGGGGACAAAATTTGCCAAAAACCCGCAACTTTGAGGACCAAATTTGTGTAATTTTCATCCGGGGACCTAATTTGACATAAATTACAACTTTGGGGACCAATTATGCCACACACACATAACTTTGGGGATTGGTTTTGCCAAAATTCGCAAACGTTGGGGACCGGTTTTGCGTACATGAAAATTTGGGGGCTGGTTTTGCCAAAATTGGAAAGTTTGGGGACCAAAATAGCCAAAAATTTCAAACTTTGGGGACCAAAACTGCCTTCCGCCTAAAAAAAAAGAGTCTAGGAAACCCGTAGGAGGACAACCGACCATAGGAGGGGATGGGAATAGAATGTAACGGATGACAGGAGTAGACATAGACATAACAAAATCTTAATGTAGGAATGGCTCCAAGGACGAGATCGCATGGAAACCGAGAGGAGGATAGCAATGCATTAGAACAAGCACCGGCGACAGAGACTCCGGTTGCGGATTCATCGACGCCACTCACATTTAGCCAGGAAAGTCTCAAGGATCTGTTCCAAACCATGGCGAGCTCCCTAGTTAGTGCAATAAGACAGGGGCAGACGAAGAGGGGAAACCCCGTGCAAATGGAACCAGTGCCAAGACCCGAAAAGGGTAGGATGTACTACAACGAGGCATTAAAGAAGGCTGGGATGAACAGCTTAACGGGGTATAAGATGGGGGATGCGGAGGCGTGGATTATCCGCCTTGAGGAGAAGTTCGAGCTGATCGAAGCCCAGAGGAGCTTAGGGCAGGATTGGCCCCGCTATGGTTCGATGGTAGTACTGCCCGATGGTGGGGGAGCGTGTCGGCCGCATTACTGAAGGATGGACCTATCTCTTGGGAAAAGTTTAAGAATGCGTTCTTGGTTTACTATGTGCCGAAAGGACTTAAGAAAGATAATGTAATAGCCGAGAAAAAGGTAGAATGAAACAAATAGTACGAAACGTAGCTGTAAAGTCTAGACGACAAATAATGAGGGATACGGGAACGAAAGAACGTAAAATAGAAAAGTAATGAAAAAGATAAAAAGGGGGTCAAAAGCAAAGGAAGGAGGGGTTAAACTGTGAATTAGAAAAGTTAGGATGTCTATAAATAGGGGTGAGGAGGCCCAAAAACGAGTTAATCATCATTAAGACACGAAAATTCGAAAATTGCAGCGAAGAAGGAAATTGTCGCGGAAATTTTGAAGTGAAAAATTGTCGCAAAAATTGCAAAGAGTAAAATTATCGCGGATTTCCAGTAAGGCATAAATTATCGCGGATTTCACCCCCAGTGCAAAATTGTCCCAGATTTTGATCCCAGTGTATTATTATCGAGGATATCAGGGCAGAGGTGGAATTGTCGCGGAAATACTAAGTTCGAGTGCTTTTGTTCCGTCTCGAAGTCGGATCGTGGGAGGAAAAAGGACACGTAAGGTCTACGGTAATCACAAAGTTAACAATAAGATAATAACGTCAGAATTCCAATAACTAAGACCTGTTACGAAATGCAGGGGAAGCAAGGGAAGATTATAACAGGCTAAAGCAAACTGTAAGCGGAGTGAATACAATATAGTAAGGCAAGGTTCAGACTTAGGAAATGGGATTGGGTTAATAAAGAAGGAAGAAAGGATACGAGTGAACGAGATAAATGATAATAAGACTCTGGGTGAGGAAGGATGGACCGTCCGACCGAACCCGGCATCGTGCCTAGCACACGATTCGCCAAAGGAAGGGCATGCCTAATGAAGGGAACGATAAGTTCCAATGAGGAAAAGATACGTACGAAGAGGGCAGAACGGATCCGGTGGAAAAAGGGGTAGCGCCTAATTACCCACCCGGGGAAGGGAAGCATATGGCCCGTCGAGTCATCCAACAGCTAACGGTTGGCTTGGGCGGGACATGCACCGAGCATGTTAATCTCGGCAACAGTAGAGTTAATGAATGATGGGAATGATAAGGGTAAAAGAAGAGGGAAATAAGAAAACGGTTAAGTAGAATGATTCACGTGTGCGTGTATGGTGTAACTAAGAAGTGAAAAGATAATGTGTAGTGTGTGTGAAGTTTCCTTTAATAGATTGTGACCGCTTTACAGATTTTGTAGGTGACGCAGATGAGNTTCCTGTGTTATGGCGAGGGAAATATTTTTTTCTTTGTATATATTCAGGTTGCTTCTACTAATGCTTTCGATACTCTTACTTCTTCTTTCTTGGTTTGTTTATGAGTTTGATTGGTATTCGACGCATTTGATGTCCCTTTTGCTTATGTATTGTTTAGTAATTCTCATGGGTTTTTTAAAGGTGAATGCGGCATGCTTCCACTTACTGAAATTTGTTGGTAAAATTCTTGCTTGAAATTTCTCTGCATGCAAAGTCGTCTACATAGAATCATTTTTTTTCTTTGTCCTCTTATTTTAGGTCGTACCTCGTTCAATATCATTCCTACCTCATTCAGTCTTGAACTCGACATCTGGCCAATGGTCTGGATTCTCTTCTTCATCCTCTCCAAAGGCCGATGAGAAGGAAGCAGCTCAATCTGCAAATGAGTTAGAAAAGAAAGGAGACAGTGAAGCTGCAGTTGATGCTCATCAACAAACAGAAGCATCAGATACTGAGGGAGGCACAGAGTCAGGTATTACTGTGACTGATCCCCTTTTTAATAGGCTCAATAAATTCAAACTGAAAGAATGGTAATCCTTAAAGTTTCTCCTTATGTATTCGGGTTCAGATTTGGAAATTGAACTTTCAAAAGATGATCTTGTTAAACTTGTGCGGGAGAAGGAGGGACTTCTGCTGGCGAAGCAAGGTGAGGTTAGCGTAATGAAGGATAAGGTTCTCAGGACTTTAGCTGAGATGGAAAATATGAAACAGCGTGCTAGTCGAGAATCAGATAATGCAAAGAAGTTTGCTATTCAGGTGTCTTTTTTGTCCCTAACCCTCATTTAGTCTATCCTTCAATAAGGCTAACTCTTGAACGCATGCTCTTAAGATTTCTATTTCATGTGATGCAGAATTTCGCAAAAGGGCTTCTTGATGTGGCAGATAATTTGGGCAGGGCAGCTTCTGCTTCAAAAGAGAGCTTTACTAAAATTGAATCATCTAATGATTCGACTGGAGCTCTGAAACAACTTAAAACTCTACTTGAAGGTGTTGAAATGACAGAAAAACAATTGATAGAGGTAAGCGTTCCCACTCTTGATGACATCTTTTTATCTCTGTTGATATGGAGCAACTCTTATAAAAACTAGAGAAGAACGAAGTTATAGTGTTGTCTGTGGAATAGCCTATTTTGTTTGACTTGCTAAGTATATCTGCACGACTTATATCTCAAATTGATTTTACGTTAATGATCAGGTATTTAGAAAGCATGGACTCGAAAAATACGACCCTACAGATGAGGATTTTGACCCAAATCGGCATAATGCTGTGTTTCAAGTGCCGACTTCTTCCAAGGGAGAGGGGCTTGTTGCAGTTGTTCTAAAGGTATTTGAAACGTTAATTAGAATTGGTGATCATTGTCACAATGTAGTGTGGGAATTTTTGTGTGTCTATTAAAGTGTTGATATTGAGTGTTGTTACTGATATTTAGGCTGGATATGCTCTCAACGACCGAGTTATAAGGCCCGCAGAAGTCGGGGTAACAGTGGCATTAGATACAGAATCAGAATCAGGAAAGGAGGATAAAACTAATAATGGACCAGCCAAGTGAATGTGGGGGCTGGTGACATTCATTCCATGAGACATGTTAAGTCTATCTCTACTCATGGCTTCTAGTGGAAACTGGAAGAGGTACTTTTCCTTTTCTTTTCTTTTCTTTTCTTTGTTGGGGTATAAATTATATATTAGTTTCCAAATGGTTAAGTGAAACACAAGTTTGGTAATATTTGATTTTTAACTTTGGAGTAAATTGAAATGCACAATGGACTGCAGTTTTTTATTGGGTGAGGTTTGCTGACGGCTCCCAGTTACATGTTGTGTGAAGTTTGGAAAATACATATTACATCCATTATTTGAAAAAATATGTGCAGATATACCATTCCAACTTTATTTAAATGCAAGAAAAACACTCCAACTTTTAGATACCATTTAAGATTGATCCATGTAATAGAATCGTTAAAGTTTACATATGATACTCAACGTTTCAAAATTATGATAGTTTGGCACTCAATCTTTCAATTTGTTACAATTTAGTCTCTAAAGTTTTCAACAAGTTGCGTTTATGACCTTCGTAGTTAGTATAATAATGCAAGTTTGAGAAGACATGTTAGTGGCATTCAAAGTTTCAAAATTATGATAGTTTGACACTTAATCTTCAATTTATTACAATTTAACTCCTAAAGTTTCTAACAAGTTGTGTATATGGCCCTTGAAGTTAGTATAATTATGCAAATTTTGACACTCGAAGTCTGAGAAGACATGTTATTGTGACACTCAAAGTTCTATAGTTGTGCATTTCGGGCACGAAATATGTTTTCCGTATATTTATTCAATCACATGTCATTTGATTATATTTTATCGAAAACTATTTGTTTAATAAGTACGAAAATGTATTGATGAATTCTATAATGTTAACGTATCTTAAAATGAAGATATTAATAACTTTTTGATCGAGAAGTAAGTTCCACACATAATGTTAAGCTACTTGTTGTATTGATTGATGTTAAAGTAACGAAATATGTTTTTCGTATGTTTATTCAATCACATATATCGTTTGATTATATTTGATCGAAAATTATTTGTCTAATAAGTGTTGAAATGTATTGATGAATTTTACAATGTTAACGTATATTTTTCTCTTTTATTCCCGTTATTAGAATGTACTTGATGAGAACTCTAGGACTGGGTACCTTGTGATGCGTAAGGCCCAGCAACGATTGGACCAACTCAAATGGCGAAAATGAATCCTTATAGCCCATTCCACACCTCAAACGAAGAGCGGCTCGATGTTTAGCTGGAGGATCGAAGCTGACCTTAGCAAAATAAAGCGTTCTCTGCCAGCTGGCATCTGGGTTCGGTCCGAGCAGTTATAACTCACGTTTACCACGCTTCGGGCCTTCCCACGTTTACCACGTTTCGGGCCCGATCACGCAGGCCACGCCTCGGTCCCAACCTCGTTTTATATCCCGCGATAACAACCTCTAACAAACCTGTCAGAGACGGTTACGGAGCGTGCTTTACACACACTAAGAACTCTATAAATACATGACAAGACGGCGGAAATAGCAGGACACTTTGGACGCGAAAGAACAGGTTGTTACCCTGCCGGAATTCTTACCGCTTTCTTTACCTCGTCATTTTCATTAGCCTCTCTTGTATTGACTTTAAGTTATTTCATTAGTGAGCAGGCTAAGAGTATAATCAGCTCTTAGTCGAGTGGTTTTCACCCCAATTCTTGGGGTTTCCACTATATATCGCCGTGCACTTATTTTATTTCTAGCTTTGATCGTCTTCTACACTTAAAATAAATCAGAACCGAGTTCGTTTGTTGAACGAACCGGACAACTGTTGGTACCCCCTAAAAAGGGACCATAACAGTTTGGCGCCGTCCGTGTGGACGATTCTCTAATCCCATTTGAGTTTTCTACCAGGGATAGGATAATCAAAGACATGGCGACTAGAACTCCGACGAATGATAGTGACGTGCTTTCCGACAGTCTTCCAGCACCAACATTCACCCTACAGGATTTGGAAGCTATCGTAAGGAAGGTGGTACTGGAAATTACGACGGTGAAAAGTGGAACAGAACCACCGGCTGTATCCAGCCCTGTTCCCAGAAGTCGAGGATACGAGAGTGATCCTGACGAGCGCAGTACTGATGATGAAGAAATCATCAGGCGTCGCGTCACAATGAGGAGGCCTAGATATCGATCTACTCCTCCCCCTCCAGCCAGAGCTTTAACTCCCGCTCCTGGAAATGACCAGGAGCAGATGCAGCGACGAATAGATGAGCTCACCAGGGAGTTAGAGAATATGCGTGCATTGAAGGATTGCGAACCGAATCTGGGACGCAATCTTGGTTTATTTATAAGGCCATGGAGGCCCCTATCAATCGGAGTAAGGATGACGATTGGTGGCATAATTTACATGCTGTCCAAGTGTCATCCCAGCAATCTGAAGGCGTATCAGCCGCCTTGGGAGATTTGATGCTCCCCTTTTCTGTGGAAATCTGGGCAGCAGTCCCAGATCGACATTATCGCAACCCCGAGGGGTTGCCAACATTTCGTGGCGATGGTGATCCGATCGATCATGTCGCTGNTAATTCAATAAATAGTACACTTGTTATATATGATTTAATTAACAAATAAATAAAACTTCAATGCACATGTAGTGCCAAATTAAGATACATTGAAGGTATTATATCTATATAATAAATATATATTTGAATTCAATATGATTTAAATATTAACAAGTAGACACCTCTAACTAAAGGACTAAATTGACTAAATAAATGAAATTGACAAAATTGAAACTCCAAATAAAAATGTTGGTAGGGGTGAGCAAAATTTTTATAATATTAAATATCATACCAAAATTTTGTTATTTCGATATTTGGTATTCGGTATTCGGTATTCGATTTGATAGTTGATTTTATGAAATTATGATATTTGATTTGATATTCGGTAATAAAAATAAAAATTCGGTAAATACCGAATACCAAATTAATATTTTAAAAATATATATATTTTAAAATTTTTAAATGGGCTATAGATCATTCAATTATTAATATTGGATTGAATGTAGAGTTTTAGGGTATTATTCTAATTTCTACATATTATTACTATAATAGGTAGACGAGTCATTGATTTTTATAGAAGTTCTTTGAGTTTGAAAAGTGTAGAGACACATATATGTACTCAAGATTGGCTTTGTGGACTACATTATGATGATATTGAAGAAGATCAATATGAGTAAGATAACTTTGAGAATAATAATTTAGTTTCTACATGAGTAAACTATTAACTTCTCATTTATTTTCTAATAATTATTTTTCGTATTTTCTTTCTGAAGTTTCAGAAAATTCTACATTTATATTGGAGTAGAAACTAGAAGAATTGAAGATTGTATTATTATATAAATAGAGAAATTTGATCAATTACTCAATGTTTGTTTTTTTAAAATATTATTCAATATTTCAATATTTAGTTTGATTTTGTTAATAAATGCTCACCCATATTTCTTGGGTGTTATAAATGAAGTCATGTGATTGAGATGCTAGATTTAAAGAGTTCACATGTTTGCAGAAGAAAAAGATAGGAAAATTTAAAATTATTGCAGAAAAAGTTGTTGTCGTGATATGTGTGAGACTTCTGAAATGTGAATGTGAATGTGAATGTGAATGTGAATGTGAAAGGGAGCTGCCGTCCTCCTTCCCCCATCGCGATTGCGATACAAAAATGAAATAAATTCAAACAAAGCAGCTGTTCTATCAAATACTTCACTCATTTCCCATTTCCTCGCCGGAACTCGAAAATGGCCGACGAACTTCCGGTGAGGAGCCATTTCGATCTTCAAATAAAGAGTATAATTTCTTTATAATCTTCTCTTCATTGCTTGTTTTTGCTGAATCTGGGTTTGTTGTTGTGGATAAGGTAAAAACGGAGAAGAAGAAGAAGACGACTGCCCAATTGAGCAAGTACGCCTGACTGTGCCGCCAACTGATGATGCCTCGCTGCCGGCACTTACCTTCAGGACATGGACACTTGGGATTTTGTCCTGCGCGCTTTTGGCTTTTCTTAACCAGTTTTTTGGTTACAGGCAAAATCCAATTGGGATCTCGTCGGTAACTGCGCAAATCGTTACTTTACCTCTTGGGAAGCTAATGGCGAGAGTATTACCCACAACCCAATTCACTATTCCTTTGATTAACTGGAAATTTTGCCTCAATCCCGGCCCCTTCAATATGAAAGAGCATGTTTTGATCACTATTTTCGCTAGCTGCGGTGCCAGTGGAGTCTACGCTCTCGGAATTGTTACCATTGTCAAAGCTTTCTACCACCGCCAACTGAATCCATTTGCCGGCTGGCTCCTCGCTCAGACCACTCAGGTATGATGTATAGTTACAGTTTCCTTTGTCCGTTGAGATATACTATTTAACGACGTTCGCAGTTGCTGGGCTATGGGTGGGCCGGAATATACCGCCGTCTTCTTGTAGATTCGCCGTACATGTGGTGGCCGGATAGTTTGATTCAAGTCTCCCTCTTCCGGTAACCTCCACTCCCCATCAAAATCATGCGTTTGTGCTATACGATAAAACTTAACCATTTTTGTTTCCTTGTTGCAGAGCACTGCACGAAGAAGACACACGATCTAAAGGTGGGCTAACCCGCCTTCAATTCTTCCTTGTTGTCTTCGTTTCGAGCTTTGCTTACTACATCGTTCCCGGCTACTTTTTCCCGACCATCTCTGCGATCTCAATCCTCTGTCTCATTCGTAGAAATTCAACCCTTATTCAACAAATGGGCTCCGGCCTCCATGGTATGGGTATCGGCTCCTTCGGCCTCGATTGGGCAACCGCTAGCTATTTAGGAAACCCAATTGCTAGCCCTGGTTTCGCAATAATCAATTCTCTTGTTGGGTTCTTCCTTGTGATGTATGTCATGCTCCCAATAACTTACTTCAATAATATCTACGATGCAAAGAAGTTTCCCATCTTTTCTTCACACACATTCGACAGAGATGGTCGTCCGTACAACATTTCCCGTGTTCTTAATGCTAAGAATTTTGACCTAAACATCAATGGCTACGATTCATACAGCAAGCTCCATCTCAGCGTCTTCTTTACCTTTACATATGGTTTAGGCTTTGCTTCACTCGGTGCCACAATCTCCCACGTTGCTCTCTACCATGGAAAGTAAGTTACATTCTTCTACTTGTTTAAATATATATCCCAACCTCCACTCTATAGTGGAAATACAAAAATTCTAGTTTGTAAAAAGAGTGATATTATAAATAATCGATTTAGTCCAAATATTTTCAATGTGATTCAGTTCTCTTATGTACTGGGGTACATCGAAACTCTACCGATCCATTGAATGCTGAATTTTGGTATCGGAGGTACAAGGTGGGTTTCGTGATGGTCCGGTTTAGAGAAAAAAATTATATGGTATAAAAGCGCATCGGACTTAGGCGATAAAAATAGATCGACCTATGATTCGAGCAGTACCGATTGTATTGAAACAAGTTTGAAGTAAATCAAAACCAGTTCGATTTGAGAGGAGTGTTGAAATATATAAATACAAAAATTCTAATTTATAAAAGAAATTATATCACAAATAATCGATTTTGCCCAAAACTTTTCAATTTATTCATTTATGTTATATACTTGGCCACACAACACTATTCTCAATCTATTTACCTTCACTGTAGAACAATCTGGAGGCTTTGGAGCAAGGCAAAAAGCAACGTGAAGCTGGACATACACGGGAGACTAATGAAGATGAATTACAATTCAGTGCCAGAGTTATGGTTCATAGTTATGGTTTTAGCTGTTTTTGGGCTTTCTATTCTAACAGTTGAAGGTTTCAATAAGCAACTTCAGCTTCCATGGTGGGGTTTAATAATGGCTTGTGGGATGGCTCTTTTCTTCACATTACCCGTAGGAATCATACAAGCTACAACAAATCAACAAATAGGACTCAATATCATAACAGAAATGGTGATCGGATATGTATACCCAGGTCGACCCTTGGCTAACGTTACTTTCAAGACATATGGGTACATAAGCATGTCTCAAGCATTAGGATTCCTCAGAGATTTCAAATTAGGTCATTACATGAAAATCCCACCAAGATCAATGTTTATCGTTCAATTAGTAGGCACAGTTGTGGCTTCCTCTATATATTTTCACACATCTTGGTGGCTTCTCACTTCTATACAGCATATATGTGACCCTTCACATTTACCTGATGGCAGTCCATGGACATGCCCAGGAGACGATGTTTTTTACAACGCCTCGATCATTTGGGGTGTGATCGGGCCTTTGAGAATGTTCACTAGTAAAGGTGTTTATGGTGCAATGAACTGGTGGTTTTTGGTCGGAGTAATTCTCCCTGTACCTTTTTATGTTCTTTCACGGAAATACCCAGAGAAGAAATGGATACAACTCATTAACGTGCCACTTATAGCTGGTGCGACAATGAGTATGCCTCCTGCTAGATCAGTTAACTATATAATGTGGGGAAGTGTTGGGATTTTGTTTAATATATTTATATACAGAGTGTATAAGAAATGGTGGGGAAGACATGCTTATGTATTGGCTGCGGCACTTGATGCGGGAGTTGCTTTTCTTGGGGTTTTGCTGTATTTTACACTACAGTCGTATGATATATCAGGACCAAATTGGTGGGGACTTGATGCAGATGATCATTGCCCTCTCGCTACCTGCCCCACCGCACCAGGTGTTGTGGCCAAGGGCTGCCCGGTTGTTTCCTAGGTTTGATGGAACCAATTCTACTTCTTAAACAAACGATATTTTTAGGCAGGATATAGCCTATTTATCAATGCATGTGATATTGGGTAAATTTGATTCTCCATTGAGAAGCAATGAAAAGCGTACAGTGAGGTGTGTCAAAATCCTTACATCTTGATTTCTTTACCGTCTAGTTTATTGTTAAAAAATCATGATTTCATGATGTATATTGAATTTGTTTGGTATGGTTTTTTAAATTGT
This sequence comes from Utricularia reniformis, assembly GCA_009725065.1. Lineage (NCBI taxonomy): Eukaryota > Viridiplantae > Streptophyta > Magnoliopsida > Lamiales > Lentibulariaceae > Utricularia > Utricularia reniformis. The sequence goes on from RWGZ01000432.1 coordinate 508,589, forward strand.
GGTGTAGTAAGATATGTTAAAGTGTGATGAATTATGATAAAATATAATTATCGTGATTGTTTAAGTGGTAAAATTATGATATAATGATCGTAATTTTTATAAAAGATTAATATACCATTTTATTTTTAATAATAAAAACATGAATAATTTATTTAGTTATAAAAGTAAAGGTAATATAGTAATTTTCAAAAAAACGATGTAGATATAATTGATTTTAACAATAAATATCGAATCATGATTTTTAACAATCATATCGCAATTATCCTTTTTTTGTGTATCTTAACAAAATCACAATTTTACCAACTCACTACACCACAACACATTGATATTCTCATCTGCATTCCAAACAAACTCACTAAAATTAGTTACTAAAATGAGTTGTTGCATCATCGTGATTTAAAAAATGAATAATTTACTCTTACATGTAATAATTATAACTTAATTATAATTATTAATTATATATATAAAAAAATATTAATGTTTTTATATAAATTAGAATAGCCCATCTTACCACAAATTTTAATAAGTAGAACTAAACAAACCTATAGGCAGGAGTAGCCCTCCTAACATAACCAGATCCCCAAAGACATTTCTTCTCTGTTCTTCTGCTACAAATTGGCTTCCAAAAACAAACTCTTTCCAGTTTGATAAATGGAATCTGTGCAAGGAAAACATATATGATGATGATACCTCACTAATCTGCTAAATCTAATACATCTTAAACCTTAAATTCCTGAGAATCACTGTCGGGGTTTATCGACCAAAACATTTGAAAATAGTAGATGTTAAAGATGATGTGATGAACTTGAGCCCGGCTTGGCCACCAGGAAAGTAGGAGAATGCATAATATGTCAGTGCCAGAACCTGTAAACACAACAAGATCTTGGTCAATAAATGGTGCTTCATTAGCCCTAAACATGAAAAAAATGTTAAGTACCTGCAGCATCGAAAATACGAGAGATAGAACATAACTATGAAGCACCATCGAGACGTAAATTGTCCCAACCATACTGCCAAGGAATCCCAGCGTGAAGGGAAGTCTCTACAAGAAATAAACACCAAATGTGATTCTAGAAAGCAGCCAAAAAAAGCTACTTGAAATTGAACTACCTCTTTTGATGACATATGCTCAAACTGATTCTTTGGACCTTTGAGCGCAAAAAAGGATCCAATAATAGAAAAACAGCCCATGGTGATACAGATGGCGAATTTCTGAGGCATCAACACGATAACGGGAAGAAACATTGTGAATGCAAGAAATACGAAGAAACAGCCGGTTGCTAGAAGCAAGCCAAAGTACATGAGTGATTTTCCTGATGGGATGCTGCTTGTGGCTAACTGAAAGTTTCCGGGTATATCCCTAACTCCTTTGGTAACTCTGCAGACACATAGAAAAGAGGATCAATTTAAGCCACTGAGTAAAAAATACTAGGAAAAACCAAACGACTTGCGAGATGTAATACAGAGATCAAGATATTCAGTTTGATCCAACCATGGTCAGATTCAAAATTTTATTGAATAGTATTAGATAGTAATGGGAATAAACAATTTTATTCACTAGTGAAATCTCAGCAACCATCAAAGAAATATATTACCCACAAGCTAGAAGTGCAGGACAAATACAAAAAGTAACAACAATAGTTTCAGATATGGTCAGATTCAACAATATACCAGTAATTCAAGAATACCAGACTATTCACAATTAACACAAAACCCTAATTCAGTAATGCAGTGATTTATGTATCAAAAAACACTGCGGTAACGCAAATTAGAACCGAAATTCAAACTAGGAAAGATGTTAAGCAATGGATCTGAATCGTACACATCAAAGGTGCCGGAAACAGTGTCGTTGGCGGTCCTAACAGCAGCTTCAATGTCAAACACACCAGATAAGGTACCAGTACCGCCGATTTCCTCAGAAGATCTAGCGGCTGCGTAGGAATTCCAATCAGCAAGCAGTGAAGATGATGGCGCCGTAAGCGACTTCGTGTCGTTGCCATCTGCCGCAGAAAACCACTGCTGCATTTGGATGTCTATAATGATTTACTCAAATTTCAGAAGGAAAATGATTAGGTCGAATGGACCAGATCTCCTCGCTAACGGTAGCTCCTCACCGCCGGCCGTCTCAGACCGTCGTTTCCAACCAACAATGGGATGAATTTAAATATTATAAAAACGAAAAATAAAAAAAGTTCCATTTCATTGTTTGGGTAATAAGTTTTCTATCCCGAATTTTTTAAATGTCTCTATTTTATTATATTTGTGAATCCATAACCATAAATTTTTCAATTTTTCATATTCAATCGTGTTATATCAAGTAGGAAAGTCTAATTTTACACAAAATGATATTGTTTTGATCTTTTTGCTAACCGATTTTTTTAACGTTGGGTATTAAAGTGAAAAGAGTGAAATAAAAAAACAAACAAAAATAAAGAAGTTATGGGAGGTTGGTGTTTACTTCATGGCATTTTTACAGCCACTCAGATCAAACCCTAACAATGTGGTGCCTCCTATCTAAGAGAAGTAAAGAAATATATGGAGAAAAATCGATTAAAGAGAAAATATTATTATTTGATGTGACTATGATAGATTGGTATTTTGGCAAACATCAAAAAGTACAATAGATATTTTGGCAAAAAAACTCTCACCATGTCGTTGTCATAATTTATTTCGTTTTTTAGTGTTTTGATTAAATGTTTATATTATTGATTTGTGTTTTATTGAGTTTAGCATTTGCAGTAATTTTGAAGTGAGAAGTTGCCGAGAAATTGATACTACCGACCGCAACTTGATTAGAATCAAAACAACCCCTTGGGCTTTGACCAAATGGGTATCATATCAGGCGGAAAGGTTACGTTCTCTATGACTTTTGGGAGCTATTCGTGTATGAATTATGATAACGGATCAACTCAAAATGAATCGGGTATGTAGAATCATAGTAAGATGTTGATCGGTATATTGTTTCAGCTAAATCCAATCGGCACCTGTCACGATGTCAAGCCAGACGTTCGTTACAACTTACAACCGATCGGGGTCATCAACATCCGATCGGTAATAGATGAGAGCGATCGACATTGTTGGTGATTAATGCCAACAATTGCTACGCCACCAATCTCGGGCGGCACCGCACGACTTTTAGGCAACAAAAGTCGTGTAAATCAGCTCGAGGGTGGCTGATGAGACAAGAAAAGATTACGATTAGATTTAGTGTTTTTAAATTGTATCATCGCCACTATAAAAGGGGTAGATGGCAGTGAGGAATGACAAGCTCCTCTCTGTGCCTGCTATACTCATCTTTTATAGTACAAATATTTATGAGTTTGGTGTCCCGTGGGTTTTCCTCCCGATTCTCTGGTTTCCCACTTATAATTCTATGTTTTTTCTCACTACAGACTGGTCACCAGCGGTTCTCACTTACTAAAACTTTAAACAATAAGGAGTAAATTTTTACTCTTAATATTTTTCCGCCGTCCGTGAGGACCGACATGGTAAACCTATTGAGAATCTTTACATGCTAGTTTTTCCTTTTTTGTATTATGTAAAACCCAAAATCCATGGAGGCTATGGAAGCTCACCAGCAAGAATCGCATAACAGTATTGCTGGAAGAGATGTAATTACCATCGACCCACAATCCTTGCGGAAAATGGTGGAAGAAATGGTCGGGGACCTTCGGCAATCAATTTTAGCCTAAGGACAGAAATCTATTGCCCAACCGCACACTCAGAATCCTCCAGACGATAACTCGATTGGAGCAGACACATAGGATGACCGCCATGGAAACCAAAGTTCATATGAGGAAGAAATTATCGGTCGACAACTGTAGAATGAGCTAACACTATCTGCTATCGATTCTGACCAGCCACGCTTCGAAGAATTGGTAGCGGAGTTGGACGCAATAAAAAGGCGACGACCGAGGCTGGATACCGATCGTCGATCAGATTTCTTCTATGAGGCAATGGATCAACCTATCAGAAGAGATGTCGGAAAAGATTTTCTACTAGATTTGGAGCATGCCTATGAGAATCCCCGCACAGATAATGGAATTTCTACATTACTTCATCTGCGTCTACATCCATTTTCGGAGCATATCATGAAAGCTATACCCGAATGTTCTATCCGAGCGCCTGACGGAATGCCGACGTTCAGTGGTTCAGGGACCCCTTAGATCATTTGTCCAATTTTGAACTAAGGATGGGGACGTTCTGGGCTAGTGACGCTATCCGATCTAAGATATTTGCAACGACACTTCAGAAAGATGCAAAATCATGGTTAAAAAATCTTTAGTCGGGGTCGGCCCTCCGAAGAGCAATTCGTTGTTCGCTCCTAATGTCGGCCTTCCGAAGAGCAATGTCGAACTTTATGCTTTAAGGTACACCCATGGGAAAACCACTTTAAGACAGTTCATTGAAAAGTTTAATCCTGTGGCTAGAGGGATCAAAATGGATCCTAAGGAGAAGCTAGATATATTGCAACAAGTGCTTGGATCATTTGGACTTTCCACTAGCCACCTATGTTAAACGGACGTGTGAAAATTGGCCGCGAATCGGAGTCAGACGCGAGTCGGACCCGGATCTCGCTCCGACATTGGTCGGACACGTGTCCAACCTTACCTGCAACCTTAGCCCTCTCCGAAGACCACAACCCATGTTTATCAGCAACCCCAGCCTTCTCCGCAGCTGCGCAAGTGTGGTAGGACACGGAAGCTAAGTATCCTTACCCCTAATTGTAGCCTTACCCAAGTTTAGCCAAAAGAGGCGGAGAGTGGGTGACTCAATATCATTAGATTTCCTTAGAAGGGTGGGCTAGCAATTGAAAAATAAAATTAGCACTACCAACAAAACTGCAAAAAAGAGAAAAGAAGTTTTGATTGATATGTTTATCTTTCCCATATTCTTTAATTTGATTTTTTTTTGTTAATTTATATTATTTGATTGTAAATATATATTGTATTTTATATTAGAATGAATAATATTATTCATTATAAAAATTTGATCTATAAAATTGGTTGGGTAATTTGTTAAATTTGATCATTCTAACAAATTTGAATAGATGTTAACTTGAAAATTTATTTTAAATAGAAATTTCTTGAAATAGTGATTGAAAATTAGATTAAAAACTTAATTTCACTTCATAAATTTTTCATATTAAGCTTTATCTGACTGAACAATGTTTATATTTTTAATCAATAAAATTATATATTCGAGTCCTCTAATTGGACTTTTTTCATATTTCGAGTCCGAGTCCTCGTGGCGCCACGGCGGTGTCCATTTAACATAGCCAGCCACATAAAAAACCCACCAACATCTCTAGGTCAACTAACCTAAAAGATCAACAAATACATAAAAGTGGCAGAGATTATGGCTACTCTTCATGGAAAAAAGGAACCTACATTAGCAAAGCCTATGGAAAAGAAAATCCATCTTTCCGATAAAAGATGGAGGGAAGTGAATCGTGCCAAATCCGGGGCACGGATACTGTGAATCAAAGGGTATACTTTGAGTTACACAAATCTACCGATCACTCAACAATTGAATGCAATGTTTTGTGAAATCGCATCAAATATCTTATGAAAGAAGGAATTCTGGAGTACAAGAGGGGCAAAATCCCTGAAAAAGAAGCAGAACAGAGGAAATGTGATAGAGATGATGATCATTGCTATGCTCCTCGGCATAGGAATGCTGAACGGAACGATCGACCTCTGCAGAACTAATAGGGTCAGCGGAGGAACAGTCATCGTAGCGACTGTGGTGGACGACGTTGGAACGATTGCCGTAACAACCGATATGAAAACGATCGTCGGAATAATCGACCATCCCCTGTTGCAGAAATTCTCCAACCATCTACGAAAAAACCCACCTTCTGAAGGAGCTAATCCAGAAAACGTCAATTCTGTGGATAATGACTTGATGTACCCAGAAAAATTCTTGATTTCTGGTGGTGATAGTTGAGATGTTTCTTAGAAGGAGAGGAAGCGCCATGCCAGAGAATTATTGAACTTATCTCAGGTCATGTCGATCAATGAGGCTTGGAAACTGCCAAAGAATGATATCACATTTGATAACAATGACAAGGAAGATATTTTTGAACCCAGAATGATCCTATCATCATAACTGATGTCATTGCCAATCGTAGGGTACATCGGATTTTGGTCAATCAAGAGAGTTCTTGCAATATCATTTCTAAAGGAGTGATCGACTCGATGGGTTTAAGTGCAGCCGTCTTGCAACCCGTAGCAATGACATTATGGTTCTTTGACCAACGATAGGTCACCCCTTGGGAAAGATAGTCTTACAGACCATGTTTGGAAGTGGAGATATATCTCGATCGGAAATGTTGGAGTATGTGGCCATGGAAATCGACATGGCATACAATGTAATTCTTGGATGACCGTGTTGGGTCAAGACTAGAGCAGGCCCAACGGATAACCAGTCTGGGCCACGACACGTAAAAGAAAGAGTGGGTCAAAGAAAGTGGATCCACTACTTGCAATAACCGTTGCACGACAGTCATGTACATGAGCTCCCTTCAAATACAGGAAGAAAACGCTGAAGAAATAGAGAGAAATCAAAGTGAGTTGCAGGAAGATACAAAAGAAGCCTGGTGTGGCAAAGGAACAAGAGGAGGAATTCGAAAGAGACTTACTCACAGACTGAGGGGGAGAAGACTTCGGTAGAGATGCACTCTCACTTCTGATTACCTGTAACTTGAAACAATTCTTTTTTAGAGAATTAGACCAGTTTGGTCTCATGGTTTTCCTCCGGGTTGTCCCGGTTTCCACGTATATCTTGTGTGTTCTTCAATCCATAATCCTCTGCACAATAGGGAAGAAAGTTAACTAGAATAAATCAATAAACCAAGTTACATGGTGAGAAACTAATCTGGAAATTCCCAACAGACCGGAGCTCAACGGGTTTGAACACGGGTCTTCGAAGGTTCATTTGAATCTCAAATTTCCGACCACTGCTGGGATAGTAACTGTAAGTGTCGATCAAGTTATTGCTCGTTCATGCTATGTTTCTGCTTGCCGATCCAGAGTCCATGCTATTGAGGATTTGACAGAGCCAAGGAAAGCTATGGAGCCGGCTGGCTTTAAGGTTGTGGAACTTGTTCCTGGGATTCGGAGAAGACCACTCGAATCAGATTGGACCTTGTTCCAGCTTTTGAGAATCATTTGATTAAATTGTTACACGGTAACGTGAAAGTCTTTGCTTGGAGTCCAAAGGATCTACGCGGGATAGACAGAGCGGTGATAGAGCATCACATTAAAACTCATTCGATAGCAAGATCACTTGTTCTAAAACTCCGACGGTTGGGTTTATTTTGACCCACCATGATGACTAATGCGAAAGACTTTCTTAAGAAGTGTCAACAATGTCAATATAATGCTAATTACCATCGACAACCTGGTTCGGAATTAAATTCCACCTTACTTCCTTGTCTTTTTGATAGGTGGGGATCGATATTTTTGGCCCATTTCCTCGATCGAAAAATCAGCGGAAGTTTTGTATTGTTGCTATGGAATATTTTTCTAAATGAGTTAAAGATGAGCATGTCTCATCAATTACCGAGTTGTGGCCTATCGAACAACTCCGACCGACACAACGGGTGTGACCCCCTTTTCGATGGTTTTTTGGTCAGAGAACACTTTGAAAACGCAACGAGTAGCAATGTAGTCAGAGGAGCAGAACGATGAATTGAGGAGAGGATTTGGATTTATTTGCAGAAAAGCGTGATGAGATCTATAGTCGACTATTGAGGCATCAACATACTGTGGAAAATGCTATAATCGGAAGGTGAGTCCACGATTTTTTATGAAGGGAGACCTGATCCTTCGAAGTATGGAGGCCTAGAAAAATCTTGGTAAGCTTGGTGGACGTTGGAAATGTCTTACAGAATTAATGATATATTATTTGGAGGAGCTAACAGACTTGAAACATTAGATGAGGAAGAATTCCCACGGTCTTGGAATGTCGATCATCTAAGAATTTAATATCCGTAATTGGGGTAACACTTTTGATTATTGTGCGTTGATCGGTTTTGAAACATTTGAGAAATTTTTCCAGTATGAATGAAATAAACGCGATCACCATTTTTTTAAAAAATCCTCTGTTGCCTACCATCGACAAATATTTATACACCATTATGCCTCCCAGGGGCCGAACATCATGTTCCTAGTAACTTCTTCGGTTAGTAACCATCAACAGATCCGAACGTATCGGTCGATGATCACCTCTTCATCAATCTCGTTGATGAGCCATGATGTTTCTTGCTATGCAACCAAAGTGGTAGAATGCCTTTGCATCGCCCGTTGTCGTTGACTCCTTGTCGATCGTCATAAATTTCAAGCTGCAATAGCACGTTCAAAAAGAACTTGTATCGAACGTTCCTCTTCAGGAAACCTCTTCGACATGAATCCATTTTTAAGGTAGTACAACATGAATAAAATTCCTCTGATTTCATATAAACACATGGTTGGAAGCGCGAATCATTTACAAAAGTTATAAGGATTACTTTTTCAAACCTTTTTTTAAAACCGATCAACGTGGTCAAATGCACAGCTTTAACGAGCGTGAATCATGTGTGGCACATATGTTTTAGAATCTAGACATATATACCAGTGGCTACTATTAATAATTACCCACTACGTTATTATACTATACCCATGGATTGATATTGTGATTGTCAAACGCATAGCTTTAACGAGTGGGAATCATGGGTGGCACATATGTTATAGAATCTAGACATATATACTAGGAGCTACTATTAATAATTACCCACTACATTATTATACTTTACCCATGGATTGATATTGTGACTGTCAAACTGATTCCAGAATTTATCGCGCGTGTGGTTTGTGATATTTTTATGATCGTCAAATGTTATGACACTTAGAAAAATTCTGGAACGAATGATCTTGTCGATCAGTATGAGCCGTAACAGTTGACGACTTGTATTAAGTTGAGTGTGGTGATCGACGGTCGATGTATTGTTTATTGTCATCAGTATCATGATCGGAGTTATTACTATTGGTTCATTATTATTAAAATGGAGAGAGACTGAATTTGGATAAAACATACATTAATAGACAAAAGATGACATTCAGGAGGAAGATGAATCAAAAGACAAGTATCCTAAGCTATCCACGACGAGCTTGTCCAACCGATTGGCAAGGTGTCCAAATTCTGGATCGGGATCGTTCACTTCAATTGGTGAGCGAGGGTTGAACTCCCCATCGAAAGTAAGGGGGTCAACACGCTCAATCCTCAGAGTTTGGATTTAGGTCAAAGATGTTGGTAATCTGTTGAATTATAATACTCTTTTGCTCTTCCACCAATCCAAAGGAGTACGTTGTTGCCAGATTTTTGAATGTTGGGGAGACAACGAACCGATCTAGAAGTGACAATTGGTTTTTTACATGCTTTTCGATAGTTTTTTGAAGAGTGGTGATCTGACCGTCATATTTCGAACATTTTTTGGTAATATCAAGGAGAACGCCATCGACAGAACTCATGAAATTTATCTTTTTAAACTTCAAGAGCACGACTATATTCCTTCATAGCGTGTCTAAGGGCGCGCTTGGCAAGGTCGACATTCTTTCTTTTGGCATCCATCTTAGTGGCGAAGAGGTCAAGCTGTATTTCGGCTTCGACTCTCCTCGTTACTTCTGTTTGAGTTTTTTTTGCCGATCGGGATAATTCTTTGGTAATCACATCCACTCTATTCTTCAGAGTCTTGTTTTCCTCCTAAATATGAGGGATTTCTTATGTTTGATGCCTTGCTTCGGCTAACTCCCCCTCTCTAGCCGAGCGGCCTTATTTCTATCTTCTGCAGCCTTATTTCTTTCTTCGGAAATTTGGTCGTTTGCTTTGGAAAGCTTCTTCCCCAGAAGGACGGTCGCCTTGAAGGAACATGTTGTCTTATGATACATAAACAAAAGTTCCTTCGACATCTACAATGGTCGATAGTTAGCATGATATGATACACATAGTTGAATTACTTGAAGTACCTCGCGAATGACGGTCGCTGCTTTGCTGAGCGAACTAGGGTGAGGGGTCGACAGAGTACAGACCGCCATCATCTCATCAATAGGAGTGCCGACGAGCGTCCCCACAGCTACTGTGATGGTCGGATGCTTCATAGCTTCGTTGCCGACCGGTAGTGGAAAAGTGATATTTTCCCCCATGTTGTCCCTTTGGAATTCAACAAACCATGAGGGAAAACTTTGACACTCAATTGACAAAATTGCTTCAGAGGGTGATGTAGCTTCGTTCGTTATTTGGGTTTGGACTGTAGGAGGAGGCGGAAGGAAGTTCATTGGGGTTGTTTCCGACCTTACTAGAGAATCCCTCAGATAGTCGATCAGTTGGACTTACTTTGCCTGCAGGAATTCATTGAACAATGAGGGTAGTTCGGCAGTCCAACCTGCGATCATATAACAGCTCTCAAGATTCAGATCATCAAAAACTAGATTTTCCCTTTCGACGAGGGGTTCCATTTGAATGGCGACGATATCCAAATGGAGTGGAGTTGTCCCTTCGACAATGTCGGCCGATCGCAATGCTTCTGCCGCATTAGAAACATCCCTTTCCGCAGCAATCTATGCTAAGGAAGATGGCGGTGACGATGGCGATGCGTTTCTCTATTTTGGAGAAGAGGCATGCGGGCGAGAAAATGTTAAAGTTAAGACACACTTAAAGGGAAGTATCTACCGATCGGAGGATAGTTACCTTCGCTTTTTTGGCCTTTTTCTTCTGCAGCTTCTTAGTAATCATCTCTTGTTTTCTCTTCAATTTTCCACCAGAAGAGAGTTTGGAGGAAGAAGCGGAACATGAAACAAAGTTAATATTGGAAAATCAAGTTAACAAGTAAGAACTTAGGTTCTGCAGATGGCGATGGAGGTTGAGCCCAAGGTCGACCGACACGATAGCACAAAAAGGCATAAAAACGTGAAAAAAGGATTAAATCAAGATAAAGAATGTACATAAACGTAAAAAGGCAAACCTCAATGGATCGTAAATAAGTTGAGGGAGTAGAAAGTGGTCGTCGGAGTTGGTTATGAAATCATTGGAAATCGCCTGGATCGCTTCAAAGTAGAANATCTCCTCCAAGGTCGGCGTCCACGTACCCTGTTAGTTCGATCGGTCCCCTTCTAAAACACAGCTCCCGCCCTGATGTCCCTTTGAGGTATCGGAGCAACCACAACACTGCTTCCCAATGCTCTTTCCCATGGTTCGACATGAACCTGCTCACGACTCCCACTCCATGTGCAATATCAGGTCTCGTACAGACCATTGCATACATCAAACTCCCGACCGCTGAAGAGTAGGGCACATTCTTCATCTCTTCGGCCTCCTGGTCAGTCATTGGCGCCTGCTCCTTTGAAAGTTTCATGTGTGCTCCCAAATGTGTTTTAGTAACCTCCAAGTCTCCCATTTGATACCGATCAATCACTTTCTCAATATACTTTTCCTGAGACAAGGTAAGTGTACCCTTCTGCAGATCTCTCGAGATTCTCATTCCCAGAATCTGTTTGACCGGTCCCAGGTCCTTCATCTCGAATGCTTCGGACAACTCCCGTTTGACTTGTTTTATCTCCTCCATGTTACCCCCTGCGATCAACATGTCATCGACATACAGTAGAAGGATTACATATGTCCCTTTGCCCCATCGGAGATAACAACAGTTGTATGTCTCGCATCTTTTGAATCCCAGTTCGGTCATTAGGGAGTCAAACTTTAAATACCATTGCCGAGGAGCTTGTTTCAACCCATACAAGCTCTTTACCAATTTGCAGACTAGATTTTCTTTACCATGCGCCTTAAACCCTCGGGTTGTGCCATGTAAATCTCTTCCTCCAAATCACCGTGAAGGAAGGCTGTCTTCACATCCATCTGCTCAAGATGGAGATTCTCTGCAGCCACTATACTCAAAATCATCCTGATCGTCGTCATCTTAACGACTGGTGAGAATACCTCGGAATAGTCAATTCTCTTCTTCTGCAAGAATCCTTTGACCACTAGTCTCGCCTTGTAACGTTTGGACCCATCTGCCTCCTGCTTTACTCTGGAGACCTATCTATTGAGTAAGGCCCGATGTCCCCTCGGTAATTCAATCAAGACCCAAGTCTTGTTCTTTGATAGGGACGCCATTTCGTCCTCCATGACAAGCTCCCACTTTTCCTGCTCACGAGACTGAACAACCTCTCGGAAATTCTCTGGCTCGCCATCATCAGTCAGCAATGTATGATACATTGCAGGAGTGTAACGATCGGGTGATCTCCTCTCCCTGGTTGACCACCTCAACACAGGAGTGACTTCTTCGACATTGTCATATGTCGCCTGGTCTTCATTCTGCTGATCGGTATTGGACCGATCAGACTGAGATTCTGACTCCTCGTCAGAAGTGATACCGATCGGCTCATCCGATCGGTCCGGAGGTCCACTGCTCCCACTTGATGGTATCACCACTATCACCTCGGAAGACTTCTCCTTAGCCTTTGCGATAGCATCCTTGTAAAGTTGATCTTCGTTGAAAGTCGCGTCGACCGATCTAATTATTTTTCTCCCTTCGGTCCAGAACCGATAACCAAAATAATTAATTTCATAACCAACGAAAACAATCTTTACAGCTTTAGCATCAAGTTTATCCCTCTTATCAGGGTCTATGTGGACATACGCAATGCAACTGAACACTTTGAGATGATCCAGCTTCACCTCATTCCCAGTCCACTTCTCTTCGGGCAACTCGCAATCCAGTGGTACCGATGGACTCCGATTGATCAGATATGCAGCCGTACTCACAGCATCCGCCCAGAAGGTCTTTGGTAGACCAGCGTGCAATCTCATCGATCGGGCACGCTCATTCAACGTTCGGTTCATTCGTTCGGCAACTCCATTCTGCCTCGGCTTGTTTGAGACCGATCGCTCCAGCTTAATAACGTTCGCCAAACAGTAGTTTCTGAACTCCTCCCCGTCATACTCTCCTCCATTGTCTGATTTCAGACACTTCAACTTGGTTCCAGCCTCGAGCTCCACCTCTACTTTCCACCTTTTGAATGTCTGGAACACATCAGATTTATTCCTTAGAAAATAGACCCATACCTTACGGGTACAGTCGTCAATGAAGGTGACGTAGTACTTCGAGCCTCCAACGGACTCGACCGGTGCCATACCCCACACATCGGTATGCACGAGTTCCAG
>RWGZ01000432.1:524026-578810 GCA_009725065.1 Utricularia reniformis
ATGCTGAATTCTCCTCCTTCTTCGGCTCTTTGCATTCCCTGCGGAAGTGTCCCTTCTTCCCGCAATTCCAGCAATCGGGATCCCCCCGATTCTTTGATTTTCCCCGATTGCTCGATCGGGCCCTGCTCTCGCCATTCTGCCCTAGGTTATTCTTCTGACCCCTAGAAGAATCTGCCACCAATGCATTACTTTTGGTATCTCCCTTATGCTTCCGTCTCAATTCTTCACTGATGAGTCGAGCCCGCACATCATCGAAATTGAGTTTCCCAGGTTGACTACTGATAATATCAACCGTCATTGACCAGCTTTCGGGCATGGTACCAAGAACGGCAACGGCCTGCGTGTCATCATCCATGACATGTCCAGCCAGCGACTACTGGCATGTAAGATTGCAGAAATCATTCAGATGTTCTGCAACCGAGGCAGCCTCTCCCATCGTCATGGTATACAACTGCCGTATCAAGAGCACACGATTTGTCGATGAAGGCCGCTCGTACATATCGGACAGCGCCTTCATCATACCGTGAGTCGTCGTATGTTTGTTGTAGTTAAACGCCACCTTCTTCGACAACGATAGTTGAACGATCGCCAACGCCTTGCGATCCAATTTCTGCCAATCCGCATCCTCCATCTTTGCCGGCTTCTTTTCTTCCAATGCTTCCCCTAGATCATTCCGATAAAGGGTATTGCGGATTTGCATTTTCCAATAGGCAAAATTAGATCCGTCAAATATCCTTAGGCTTCCCTTATCGTCACCCATCGCCGATTGCACCACTACTACCCCACAGCCACCACCAATTGTTGGGGATTGAACACGTGTGCGAACAATTTTGATAGATTAAGTAGAACCGGAGAATTAAAGCAAAGAGAAAACAACGACACAAGAAATTAATGTGGAAACCCGGAAAGGGAAAAAACCACGTGACCGGCGGAAACGGCCAAATTCGCTATCACTTGAGAAGATTACAACACACACACACGAAGAGGAAAACTCGGAATACAAGAGTATTGAAGTTGTTGTGCTAATGAAAATGAACCCTAGGACCCCTTTATATAGATGAGGTGGTTGAGATATTAAGGTAATAAACAAATATTCCTAATATTTGATCATATCTCCATATATGATTATCCATAATCAAATCATATATATGCATCCATATATACAGATTTGATATGATATTATTTCCTTCAATATCTCTTTCCATAATTGCCGATATCTTTGACTAATGAGCCCCACCATATCTCAGTTCGGTCCTCGACCGATTGCCTCCATCTCATATCTTCGGGTCACGTGCCATCGGTCCTCTACCGATTGCTTCGGTTCTCTTTGTTCCATTCGATATTGCGTACTTCGGTCCTCGACCGATCGGTACCAATACCGACCATCCTGTCTTCCATGTGTGCCCTGATCGACCACATTGCCGATCGTCATCCAAGTGTCACCGATCCATACCAATACTAATCTCCACACCTAACACATTAGACTTAATATCTAATCGCTCACTGTCTATAGCCGATGTTCGTATTTGCCTAAGATAATTCATCATTCCGAGGTGTGTTACAGGCTATGTTTTAAAATCACGGGTTGAAATACCGATTCAAATCGATTTTTTAGTGAACCGTTTTAGGTTCGATTCAAATATAAAAATATTTATAGTTTATTGTGATTTGAGCAATAGTTCGTAACGGTTTACCTAAATAAGAAGCTTCGAGTTTGATTTATCAAATCAATTTAAAAACATAGGTTACAGGTGAGGGGTATATGGTGCAACAATTTCAAAATAGTTGAATTATTTGAAAATATAATAAAATATCAAATTAATACTTAAAAATTATTATTATAGTAAATTGAACATAAAAACAAACAAAATTAAAAGTTTTTGATAAAAAGAAATAACAAAAGTTGAAGATTAATGATCACTATCTGATAATGCTTTCCACTATCACATACTTCATTCTATATGATTATCAAATTCATTATCATTTTCAATATAATATATGTTTATTTAATGATAAGTTTGTATTCTTTAAGAAAATATTATGTTGAAACCGTGCAATAGAGCAATAAAGTAATATGTAAAAAAATCTATGTTTTTAAACCGATCATGTTTATTGAACCGAAAAATGTCTAGTTCACTAAGAATTGGCTCAAACAGTGGTTCGAACCGTAAAAACTTTCAAAAGATTTAATTATATCATAATTTTAATAAGATCAAAAAATTATTGTGTTATTCAATAAAGTAAATATAATATTATTTGATCAATATATGAAAATGAAACAAATTCACAAGAATCTTGTAAGAAATAATTGAAATTATTTTATATATTAAAATAGTTAAAATCAAAATTACAAAAATATATTGAAAAAAAATAATGAAATAACATTAAATTATCATATCAGTTCAAAAATAAAAAATGCAAAAGTATAACAGTTCAGTTTGAACCGGACCTTGAAATACGCTGTTCACGGTCGAACTGGTTCAATCGGATGGTTCAACTACGGTTTAAAAACAAAGAAATAAATAATAATTATGGAAATAGTTCAACTTCTTAAGATCCTTCAATTTCAATGGCTATTGTACGAAATTCTATGTTCAATCGTGATCATTTGGTTCATATGAACCGTTTGTTTAAACATTGTTATCGTCTAAAAGACCGGGGTATTTAACAGTCAACATGTCCGAGATTATAGGAACCCGTTTTAAGATTTGCTTAAGTTTGGGGACGAAAATAAGAATGTAAATAAAGCAATGAACAAATCGATTTAACGTGGAAAACCCTAGAGAAATAAGAAAAAACCATATAGCTAAGAGTAAAAATATTTAGCCGATTTCATTAATAAAACAGCGAAATTACAAAGAAATCAAAGGCTAAGAAAATGACTAAAGGAAGACAACGAAGAACGAAGTCGCTGAGAATACAAGGCCCTCCTGAGCTAGCCACTTCACCTTTTATTTATAGAGAGAGATTTTGCATGGAACATGCCCTCTAGCCACCTCTAACAACGTCGTTATCACCACAGCAGAAAACGTGATGGCTGACGCTGCCCGTTGGCAAATGTTTTGGATCGATCTGGAGGGATAGTCCTGAACACTCAATGAGCGGTCCCATCAGTGATCCTTCGGTCCTGATAATTATGCGGACTTTAGAACTCTGCTACCTTTAAAGGAGCTAGGTAGTGACCAAGTAATGGATCATGGACCACATAAGTTCGTTTCTTGTCACAAGGGTCAGTCCAAACCGCATTGGGCTTCCGCCAGTTCGAGGTGTCGTATCCCGAAGCCCTCATAACTAGCCCCTCGGACTTTACCGCAATCGTAGATCTGATATAAGACTGATCATTTGACGAAAAATATGTCAAGCATATCGCCCGATCATGTGTAAAGAAGGACCACACCCGAACCAATTGTGACAAGCATCTTTAGAACCGATTCTATACTTGTGCGATTTATGAGATACGTTTGAATTTGAATTTTGTAACGACTATATGGCACGTTTTAATTTAAATGTTAAAATATCCTACGTCTTTCCGTATTATGTTTACTGACAGGTGGTGAGATAGCAGCCGCCTGCGGCAGCACACATGTCGATTTGTTAGCGGCCAAGGAGGACGTATATAAGTTGGGGTTTTGGTACTGTACATCCCCCATGGTCATTTGCAAAGATCTTTCAAGAACCCAAAACTCTGTGCAATTTTCGTTCTTCCTCAAACTCCGATCTCCTTTAATCAACATTCTTGAGGTAAAAAACATATGGCTCCTTGCAAGATTAGATATCCAATCATGTCAGAAATCAATACCGAAGAACTTCGGGTCAGATTTTCTATCGCAACACATTATATCATTATGAAGGGAAAAGAAGACGTTCATTGTTTTCTCCATGGAGAAATGTTGACTCATCAAACTCTATTCCAGTCAGTTATGCGTTCCTGAAGTGCGGTTTAAGATTTTCGCTACATCATTTTGTGGCAACCGTACTTCGGGAAATTCATTGCCCAACTTATGCTCTGTTCCCGGGTAGTTATGTTTACATAGTGACCTTCATCTTTTACTGTCACAAACAGGGTATAGAACCAACCCTAGAATCTTTTTTTAATTTGTTTTTAGTAGGGTCGCGAAGGGGTAAACGGTTACTCGGGTGGCGGAAATTAGACTACATAGCAGTTTGAACCGCTGAGTGTACCAAAGTGTATAATGGGAGACCGAACCCGGTTCAAACCTCCTCATCGGGACATCGCTAACACCTTAGCAATGCTCTATCCTCTGGAAAAGCTCCTTAAGCGCATAGATATCTTAAGAGAAAAGAAGCTACTAGAGATAGGTGTAGCGAGCAAGACTCTACCCCTGCCCCGAAGGGAATAATTTCCAGCTCCGATTCAACCGAAGGATCGGGTATGTAGCATATTTTATTTTGGCTCAGATATCCTGATCCTCATCAGTTTCTTTTGCAGGTTGAACACATACAATGTAGGGATCCAGGATTGCAGAAATGGCTGGTGCTTCTAAGGCTAGGAGGGCCCAATATGGGACATCTAGCTCTGCGCCGGTTACTCACGCGGGATCCTCACAATCTGTGAGAGGCGACCTATCCTACGTTGGATGAGGTAGAAGAGGCGATATCAGCGAAAATACGATCATTGAGCCTTCCAGTTATGTATAAGATCTGGAATATTTCTCCCATTGATATTAATATTGTGCGATCATTGCTGCAGGGGTCAATCAGAGTGGAAGATGTTCTCCTAACCCCGAACGTTAGGGAGAACATATCAAGACCCCCTATTCCCATAAGCAGAGGCAAACGGGTGCCGAATAAGAGCCCCCGAAGTAGCTGAAGAGACTAAGAAAAGCCGGGGATATCCTAGCATCCCCGATCCCGACGAAAGGGATCAGTATTGGAGAGCCAATCCCGATACCACCGAAATTCGGTCTGGCCATAGAAGCAATCCAAGAGATGGTTAGCTCAGTGGTGAAGGCCCGGGGCTCTAGGAAGACATCGGTTTCATGGAAGGAGGCCATGTTGGAAGAATATAGGCTGACCCGAGAGCTGGCCGCAACAGAGGGATCGGTCCGGGAAGCTCTTCTCGTTTTTGCTCGATCCCCCCTGTTGTTTGCCTTAGCGGATAACATCTACGGGGCATCTGTCTCCCAATACATGGACAATATGAAGGGCCAAGTTGCTACGCAATTTGGTTTAGACCCCGAAGATGAGCGCTGGGAAAAAATAGATCCCTTGACCAATGAAGGAAACTTCAAGGATTCCAAATCTTGAGGAGCCTCTCCTATCTAAGGGTATCAACTTTCCTTTGTTTAACCTAATGAAACGATCGGTCAACGAGTTGGTGATAGAACGGGAGAAGAAACTAGAATAACTGGCTGCCTGGACCGAAGGAAAGGAGAAGAAACAGAGAGGGAAGAAGGACATATAGACTAAGATATAGTGTTAGGACCCTTGTACTATGTGTCTCACCTCTTTGTAATTTGTTTTGGTCAATTACATTTTTGTTCCTCAGATACTTCATTAAATGTGTTAAAATAGAAAGGAAATACACGGAAGGGAGACTCATATAGCCTTTTCGTGCTTCGTTTTGCCTGTGTTTTCTCCTTCTCTACTGCAGGTTGAGCGTTGATGAAAGCAGATATGAGTTGGATGGGAGGCACGCGTCCAAACTGGGAGAAGAAATGATGCTGAGAAATGGAAAGACACAAATGTGTTTTCTATTAACGTAAGGAGATACAGGCGCACTGTGAGGAAGAGTCGCATTAACGACTCTATAACTGCTCACTTGCAACTGCCTCAAAACCACCTATTTAATCAGTTCAAAGGAGCAGAACGCAGGGAGAGTTTTTTCAAGATTCAGATTGATAAACTGAAATCAATCGAGAGATCAACCCTAAGAGTGGGATACAACGCTGTGATTAAAAAGCCTTAGAAGCGCCAGAGCAAAAACTGGGCATTCCAAAGAGCAAGTTGATCAGAATGACATTTCATTGCTCATGTGTAATCTGTTCTGATTTATCTTGTAATCAAAACCAGAGAGTTAGTGTATTGGATCAATATATCGATCCCGAGGTTTTTCTCCGGGTTTACTCCGATTTCCTCACAAAAATTAAGGGCGTAACATCCAAATTGAAGATAAAAACCGATAAAATTCTCATACCGAAAGGTTTTGATTTACCTATTTCTTGGTCTATCTGTTGAATCCAGATCGGATAAGGGAGGTTTTCTTCCAACAAAATGTGCCAAATTTAATCAAGCTATAACAAATTGAGTATGTCAATCTTGGATCTATCCCAAAACGTTCTACTCAGCACCGAAACGTCTTACACAAGACTTGCTTTCTCCATTTTGCTTAAGTATAAGTTCGGGTCTTAAATGAAAGCTTTTTATTTTGCCCTTGCGAGTTTTCCTTGTATAGAATCAGGTTTCTAACTATTGGTCTCCCTTATAGGATTCGAATTGGAATCAAAATGAAGTTTAATAATACATAAGAGGTCTGTTGTGGATGCGGATCGCTCTTACTCGTCCCTAGGTTAATGAATGAATCAAACGACGCATCCCAGGTTCTTTGTAAGTCCCAGGACGGGCTGCAGCCGAGCCCCGGTTCTACATGAGTCCCAAGACGGGCTTAGGTTATTTTTGTGATCGATTATGTCCCTGTTCTCGGTTTTTGCAAGGAGATACAAAGACATAAGAGCTATCTCTAAATGACGAGGACAATTGAAGAAGATATTATGTTCGTAGTAAGTTTTGTGAGCTTTGTGACCTACCGGAAGCACTTTCCAATACGCAGGAGCATCTGACTTAGTCAGGCCGGTCAGTGCTATTTGGGAGCCTTAAAGTATGTCACTGCGATCAGCAGTCCAGACTCGTCTAGAAGATCTTATCTCCAGGACCGATCCTTAGCCAAAAATAAATAGTTTATTTTATGTTCATTGTATTCTCTTTATAATTGAAGAACATCTTTCTAGTTCGGAATTATCATTAATAATCATAGATTTATAGAAAATATTGTCGTAGATTCATGACATTCTAGTTCGAGGAATCATATCATCATCTAGAGTCTCTAACTTATAAGTCTCATCTCCAATTTTTTCAATATTCTATAGGGTCTTTCCCATTTTCTACCCAACTTCCCAACATTCCTTTGAACTTTGACACTTCTAAGGACGAGGTCACCTTTGGAATATTCTCTAGGGAAAACACGCTTATTGTGGGCCCATTTTATGGTTCGTTGATAAGAACACATATGCGCATATACATCGTTTCTTTTTTCTTCAATTATTTCCAGATCCAACGATCTTCTTTCATCATTCATGTGCTCATCATATTGAGTTATTCATGGCGATCCAATGACTATCTTCATTGGACTATTTGCTTCATACTCATATACCAAACAAAATGGAGATTCAAGGATCGTGGATCAGGGTATAGTCATGTAGGTACACAAAACCTCATAGACATGATCAAGCCATTTTCCCCACAGATCTTCAAGCTTAATTTTCAATCCCTTCAGAATAGCTCGATTAGATGCATCCGTTAGCCCATTGGTTTGAGGATGAGCGAATGAAGAAAATGTTGGGTAATGCCTAATTTAAGACAAAGTTCCCGAACCATCCGCCGATGGAATTGAGTTCCATTATATGATATTAATGCCCGAGGCACTCCGAAGTGACTCACAATATTTCGCCACAAGATATTCCTCACAACCCGTTAGGATATCTTGGCCACAGCTTCTATTTCTATCAATTTGGAATAATATTCCACCACCACAATGCAGAACTTTCGTTGTCCCACCGATATGAAAAACAGTCCCAATATGTCAATTCTCCATCTATCAAACGGACAAGGGAGCGGGGTTACCGACATGGGAACCCCTGGTTGTTGTGGGACCGAATCATGATACTTACAAACAACACAATGCTTGGTATAGTTTTTGACATCTTCAAGTAATGTCGGCCAGAAATATTCGGCTCTAATGATGCGATGATATAGGGATCGAGCCCATGAATGTATAGCACATACTCCTTCATAACATAAATCATGACAACATCAGCTTCAGTGGGGGACAACCATCACTAAGTACGGTCCCTCAAAACTTTTCATAAACAATCTCCCACTATTTAGCACATATCTTTTGGCTCAAAATTCAACCTTTCTAGCTTATGAAGTATTCTTCGGGAGATAACCATTTGTGAAATATTTGATCAAAGGATCCATCCACGTGGGTTCCCTTGGAGTATCAGTAACGTCAATGCTTAAGCCCTGAAGTTCATGACATAAAGCCCCAACTTTTTCAATAGATTGTTTGGTCACCGGGATCTAGACCGAAGGATGATCCTGAATATGGACTAAAATTGCACCCGACCCTAGGTTTGGTATGCTCGCAACCAATCTGGTTAACACATCTGCAACCTTATTATGGTCTCATGGTATATGATCGAGCAAGAACTACCTAAATTTTTTAAATATCTCTAGGACCTTGCCAAGTTACAGTTTCATCATGGGCTCATTTGTTTCAAATCTTCTCGCAAACTATTCCACAACTAACTTGGAATATGAGAACATTCGCACTTTAGCAACTCCCATTTCTCGGGCCAAATTCATTCCATACAATAAAGCTTCATACTCCAACAGATTATTTGTTCCAGAAAATAAAAACTTGACTAAAGAATGAATAGCATCTCATTGTGAAGTAGTAAAGGTTATGTCTGCTCCCTTTCCTAAGAAAGGATGATCAATCGACATAAATTATCCATATGTCATCCTCCTGGTTCAAGCATACCGCCGATCGGGTCATTTCAACCACGAAGTCGGCCAAAACCTAAGCCTTGATTGCCTTTCGGGGAACGAATTCCAGATACATTGCACTGATTTTGATGAGATGTTCATCAAAAGAAGGGGTCAGATTTGCCTCGATGTGAGTAGTCTTGGTTGAGTATTCTATAACCAGATTAATCAGTTTGAACCCGATGGTTTCCATTGCTTATCGCGGATGAGGTGGTTCTTCCAACAGATCCCCCAAGCTTTCTTCATTGGTGCCAGAGTGCGGAACGAGCTTATGTAACACTGTTTTGCTACAAATTGACCCCCCTTTACAGATTCAACTCCTATTTTAGAGGGAAATTTCAATATCATATGATAAGTTGAAGGTACCGCCTCGAACTTGTGGAGTCTGGTCCTTCCGATAATGGCGTTGTAAGCCAAGCCAACTTTAATAACAATGAACTCAAAGATCTCAGTCCGATCCTTAAGTTGATCTCCAGAGTAATTGGGAACAAGATTTTTCCACACGGAATAATTCTCTTCTGATCAAAGGCTCAGAGAGTCATACTAGCAATGGTGAGATTGGGGATTGATGCCCCAAGTGTTTCTGCAACCTCGCGCCTTATTAGATTGTAAGACGCTCCGGTGTCTACCACAATCCTGTGGATCCGATGCCCTGAAATAAATCATGTGATGATGAGAGGGTCATCACACGGGTCATAGATTCCTTCCCAATTAGCAGCGGTGAAGGTAATAGTGTCCTCGTAAGTAGAGGACCTTTCATTATCCTCTTCATGTTGGACCTCGAATTAACGTAGTTGAGCTGGGATTTTGGAGCCCATGATGAATTGTCTGAGGCCCATCAACACTTAGCCTATTGGTTAAGTTTGGGAAAAAGTCTTTCCTCTCTACCCTACTATTTCAGCGATTTTTTTTCTACCACTACACAGCTGTTTTTGCTTCATGGGATCATGGTGAGCGTGTGTTGATGTCTCTGCCGGATTCCTGCATTTAAATGTTAAGTTTTTTGTTCTTTTTTAGGATTCACTTCCTTTTTCATTTCGTTTAAAATGTTGCTATTTAGCTTTGTCTTGTATTAAGAAGAATTTCATTTTGAATGAAAGTCTCTTCCATTTTCATTAACTGATCTTGTGCAAGAACAAGTCCTTTCAGTCCTTATTAGCTTTCATTTGGTATCGGAGCTTCCCGACTTGGGAAATTGATTTGGGGATCTCTAACCATAGTTTGCACAACATCTTTTATTTGTGTGTAACTGGTTTTCTAGTGTTTGTTCTTGTTAGAAATGGAGAGATTATCAGCAGCGGCTGGACCACCGATCTTTACTGGTCGTAAATATGCCCAATGGGTGGTTTGAATGAAAGCCTACCTGAAAGGACAAGGATTGTGGACTCCAATAGAATCCAATGAGATTCTAGAGCTTCCCACAAATCCAACTCCGGCTCAGCTGAAATTGTATGACGAAAGGGTATCTCGCTCATTTCGTGCCTTAGATACTTAGTTTTCTGCAGTCGATACCACTGTTTTTACTAGAATTATGGACTGTGAATATGCTAAAGTTGCTTGTGAAAAAATACGAACTGGTTTCAAGGTTATGAAAAAACCAAGGAAATTGATATCTTAACCTTGAAAAGAGACGTTGATTCATCTAGAATGAAAGACTCTGACAAGATTAAAGATTTTATTGATAAGATTATGGGTATTGTTAATCAGATTCGTTTACTTGGGGGGAAATTTGATGATCAACGTATAGTTGAGAAAGTGCTTGTTTTTTTTCCTGAAAAATTTTATGTTTGTATTGCTACCATTGAGGCAGTTTCTAAAATCTCTGATATGAAGCTTGATGAACTTGTATATGCTTTACAATCCGAAGAGTCTAGGTTAGCTCTTAAAAAAGATTATAAAATTTATGAGAAAGCTTTTGTTGGTCAAGATGGAAAAATGATTCTAAGAAATCTGATTTGAAAAAGAAGTGGAAAAAATCTAAGAGAAAGTCTAAATTTCCAACATGTCCTCATTGTAAGAAAACAAATCATTCTGAAAAATTTTGTTTTCGTCGTCCTAGTGCTAAGTGTACTCTCTGTTCTCAGTTTGGACATGTTGATAAAATCTGCCCCACAAAATCTCATGCTAATGTTGCTGAAACTGTTACTGAACCGAATGGTGGAATTGCTCTTGTGTCAACCTTAACTGATTTTATTTCCTCTAGTAGTTTAACTCAAACTACTTCCTTTTCAGTTCATTTTTCATTAGGTTGGTACATTGATAGTGGTTGTTCTAACCACATGACTGACAATATTGATTTTTTTCGGTACTTGATAGATCCTATCAAGCCTCAGTAAAAGGGATTGGAGGTAAATTACTTCAGTTAATAGGTATTGGAATTATTATTCTTAATACACCTTATGGTTCTCGCTTACTATCTGATGTTTTCTATGTGTCTGATCTTGGAGTAAATTTGCTAAGTGTGAGACAACTTCTAAATGATGGATTTTCTGTTGTGTTTAAAATCAGTCTTGTGAGATTTTTGATAACATTGAGAATTGTCTGTTTTCTATACCATAAAAGAACACAAGTTTTGTGTTGACTTTCGATGCTTTTCCAGCTAATACCAGTGTTGAATATGAGAAATGGCATAAAAGATTTGGTCATTTGAGTTCTGAATATATTAAGATTTTGTTGAAAAATGATTTAGTCAAGGGATTACCATCATTTCATCCATCTTTTCCTGATATTTGCACAGTTTGTGAGTATGGAAAACTTCAACAAAGTCCTTTTGGGGTGTCTTCTTTTAAATCAGTTGAAAAACTTGAATTAATTCACACTGATTTGTGTGGTCCTTTGTCGTATCGATCTTTTATTGGAAATAAATATTTTCTCATATTTATTGATGATTTCAGTCGTTTCTACTAGATTTATTTCTTAAAAAAAATATGAGTGCCTTGGTATTTCTAAAGGGTTTAAAACCTGTGTTGAAACTCAAAGTTCATGTGTTATAAAAACTTTGAGGTCTGATAATGGATCTTAGTATACTTCTAATGCATTTGAAGATTTTTTGAAAGAGTGTGGTATTTTACATCATTTGACAGTGTTTTACTGTCTTCAACAAAATGGTGTTTCTGAAAGAAAAAATAAGTCTATTTTGAACATGACTAGATGCTTGCTATTTGAAAAAGATTTACCAAAAAATTTGTGGGCTGAAGCGGCTTCTACTTCAGTTTTTCTCCAAAACCAATTGCCTCATAAGGCACTTGATTTTACTACACCATATGAGAAATGGTATAATGAGAAGCCTTCTGTAAAATTTCAAAGAGTTTATAGCATTGTATGTTACTGTTTTGTACCAATTGCATCCAAGAATAAACTTGATAAAAGAGCATTTATTGGTATATTGGTTGGGTATAGTGAAACTGGGAAAGGTTACAGGATTTAAAATCCTATAACAAAACATGTGGTTGTTTCCCGAAGTCTGATAATTGATGAAAATGTTGTGTGGGACTTTGAGGAAAGTAAATTGAAAACTTCCTTTCGACCTTCTGTCTGTGATTTATCTGATTTACTTGATGATAATCTGGATGTCCCTACTGATATACTTGTTGCTAATACTCTTGAAATTGCTCCTGACTTTTCTAGCAATCAGATTTCCAATGATGATGAGGAGGAAGTTTCTGTTTTCGAGGCACTAGGAGCCTAACTAACATTAATGCCAGATGTAGTTTTGGTATGGAAACTGAACCAAAATTGATTTCTGAAACTCTGTCTTCCCCTGCTTGGAAAGCAGCAATAGAGAAGGAGCTAATGATTATAAAAAGGCATAAGACTTGGGTCTTAGTGGATGCACCTGCTGACAGACATGTAATTGGTCTAAAATGGGTCTTTAAGACCAAATTGAATGCTGATGGCACCTTGAATAAATATAAAGTTAGGTTAGTTGTGAAAGGTTATGATCAATAACAAAGTATTGATTACTATGATACATTTTCACTTGTTGCAAGATTTGATACTATTCGTACCCTTCTTGCATTAGCTGCTATATTGAATTGGACCATTTTTCAGTATGATGTGAAGTCTACATTTTTGAATGGTAAGCTTAAAGAAGAGATTTTTGTAACTCAACCTACGGGTTTTGAGATGACAGAAAATTCTTCTCAAGTGTGTCTATTAAAAAAGGTCTTGTACAGTCTTAAAAGAGCTCCAAGAGCTTAGTACTCTCGTCTGGACAGTTTTATATTATCATGTGGTTTTGTGAAAAGCCTCACTGATACTACTCTTTATGTTAAGAGTTCTGGAGATTTGATGTTGATTGTTTCGGTTTATGTTGATGATATTTTAGTGTGTTGAAAAAACAGTGTTGGATGTGATGAATTTAAGAGAAAATTGATGCTTGAATTTGAAATGAATGACTTGGGAAAATTATCTTATTTTCTGGGTATGCATATTGATCAATCATCCTCTGGGATCTTTGTATTTTAGGAAAAATATACACTCGAAATTCTGAAACAATTTGGCTTTGAAGATTGTAGTGAAGTTTCTGTACTTATGCTTCCGAATACTAAAATTGGAAAACATAGTGATATTCGTACTTGTGACTCTTCTATTTACAGGACCCTGATTGGAAAATTGATGTATCTTTGCTCCACGAGACCTGATATTTTGTATGCAACATGCATGTTATCAAGGTACATGCACTCTCCAACCTCTATCCATTTTGCTGCTGCAAAACGTATATTAAGGTATCTAAAAGGGACTCTTGACTTTGGCATTTTGTACTCTCCTGGTGGTGATGTTAACATGTTTGGCTTTTTTGATTCTGACTTTGGTGGGTGTTTAAACTATTTAAAAAGCACATCTGGATATTGTTTAACTCTCAGAACATGTGTGATATGTTGGTGTTCGAAAAAACAATGAACTGTAGCTCAATCGATTGATGAGGCCGAATATTATGCAGCCTCCAAGGCTGCTAATCAAGCCAATTGGCTAAGAAAATTACTTGATGAATTAAAGTTACTGCCTGCCGGACCAACTAACATTCTTTGTGACTCTCAATCTGCTATTGCAGTTGCAAAAAATCCAGTGTTTCATGGAAAAACAAAGCATATCAAGATCAAATATCATGCTTTGAGGGAGGCAGAAAGTGATGAGATCACAAAATTGGTCTATTGTTCGACTGAAGAACAAGTGGGAGATATCTTTACAAAACCATTGCCAGTTTCCAGATTTTTATATCTTAGGAAGCGGCTTGGTGTAGTTTCAACAAACAATGTTAAGGAGGACATTGTTGGACCTCGAATTAACGTAGTTGGGTTGGGACTTCGGAGCCCATGATGAATTGTCTGAGGCCCAGCAACACTTAGCCTATTGGTTAAGTTTGGGAAAAAGTCTTTCCTCGCTACCCTACTCTTCCTGCGATTTTTTTCTACCACTACGCAGTTGTTTTTGCTTCATGGGATCATGGTGAATGTGTGCTGATATCTCTGCCGGATTCTTGCCTCTAAATTTTAAGTTTTTCGTTCTTGTTTAGGATTCACTTCCTTTTTCATTTCGTTTAAACTGTTGCTATTTAGCTTTTTCTTGTATTAAGAACAATTTCGTTTTGAATGAAAGTCTCTTCCATTTTCGTCAACTGATCTTGTGCTAGAACAAGTCCTTTCAATCCCTATTAGCTTTCACTTCACACTTCTAGCGGGCTGCTCTCTTTCGGTTACAGACCGATTCGTTGATTCTTATTCCTTCAGAGATAACATAGATTTCTCCGCGACTTCCCATTCTTGGGGTGCAGCCTCGTTTCGTAGAGGCTGGGTATCAATTTCTGTTGGTGCGGTAGGAGGATTCTTCTGTCTCCCACCTTCATTTCACAGGGCTTTACCGCCCCTACCCCGAAAATGTATTCTTTTGCCCTGCCGACGGTTCTCTTGACAGTGCAAGCCTCTTTCGTATTTAGGAGGAGGCGATCTTCGGTCCTCTGTACGATCATGATAATTTTGGGGATGCGCCGAGGTCTATACCGATAATCACTTTGTCGACCCTTCGAATGAGATTCAACATGTTTCCTCTTCTAATAATTCTGATCGGGCTTCTCTTTCATCATTGTCGATACTGTCTCCTACAGTATCGTACACTTAAGTGTCGGGTGGTCATTATTATAATGAAGTTCGCAATACACCCTTTTATCTTCCCTCTTTGGGGACATACCTTTCTCAGTATCTACAGCCCCTACATGTCGGGGCTATGTCTTAGGGTACACCACCCTATGATCACCTACGGGTTCAGAGTTCCCGATAGGCTTCCTTAGATTCGGTCCTAACGTTTCATCCACCTTAATATAATTTTTGATTTTTTGCATAAGCTTTCCCAAAGTGAATGGGAAACTCTTCACCAAACTGGAGGAAAGGCCGCACGGTCCTAAGACCTGCTATAGGATGTCTATTTTATCTTTGAGCTCCAATTTGATACCCTGGGCAGTTTTGTTGAATTTCTCCATGAAGGACTGGAGACTCATTTTTGCCGAGACATATTTCAACTGATATTGTTCCTGCATGCTTAGGGATGGTCCTACATTCGGTGAGAACTACTCAGAGAAAGCTAAAATAAATCCGATGGAGCGAGCCGGCAAGATATTGAACCAAGTTTGCGCATCTCCTTGTAAACTAGCCTCGAATATGCGGCANTTCTGAAACAATTTGGCTTTGAAGATTGTAGTGAAGTTTCTGTACTTATGCTTCCGAATACTAAAATTGGAAAACATAGTGATATTCGTACTTGTGACTCTTCTATTTACAGGACCCTGATTGGAAAATTGATGTATCTTTGCTCCACGAGACCTGATATTTTGTATGCAACATGCATGTTATCAAGGTACATGCACTCTCCAACCTCTATCCATTTTGCTGCTGCAAAACGTATATTAAGGTATCTAAAAGGGACTCTTGACTTTGGCATTTTGTACTCTCCTGGTGGTGATGTTAACATGTTTGGCTTTTTTGATTCTGACTTTGGTGGGTGTTTAAACTATTTAAAAAGCACATCTGGATATTGTTTAACTCTCAGAACATGTGTGATATGTTGGTGTTCGAAAAAACAATGAACTGTAGCTCAATCGATTGATGAGGCCGAATATTATGCAGCCTCCAAGGCTGCTAATCAAGCCAATTGGCTAAGAAAATTACTTGATGAATTAAAGTTACTGCCTGCCGGACCAACTAACATTCTTTGTGACTCTCAATATGCTATTGCAGTTGCAAAAAATCCAGTGTTTCATGGAAAAACAAAGCATATCAAGATCAAATATCATGCTTTGAGGGAGGCAGAAAGTGATGAGATCACAAAATTGGTCTATTGTTCGACTGAAGAACAAGTGGGAGATATCTTTACAAAACCATTGCCAGTTTCCAGATTTTTATATCTTAGGAAGCGGCTTGGTGTAGTTTCAACAAACAATGTTAAGGAGGACATTGTTGGACCTCGAATTAACGTAGTTGGGTTGGGACTTCGGAGCCCATGATGAATTGTCTGAGGCCCAGCAACACTTAGCCTATTGGTTAAGTTTGGGAAAAAGTCTTTCCTCGCTACCCTACTCTTCCTGCGATTTTTTTCTACCACTACGCAGTTGTTTTTGCTTCATGGGATCATGGTGAATGTGTGCTGATATCTCTGCCGGATTCTTGCCTCTAAATTTTAAGTTTTTCGTTCTTGTTTAGGATTCACTTCCTTTTTCATTTCGTTTAAACTGTTGCTATTTAGCTTTTTCTTGTATTAAGAACAATTTCGTTTTGAATGAAAGTCTCTTCCATTTTCGTCAACTGATCTTGTGCTAGAACAAGTCCTTTCAATCCCTATTAGCTTTCACTTCACACTTCTAGCGGGCTGCTCTCTTTCGGTTACAGACCGATTCGTTGATTCTTATTCCTTCAGAGATAACATAGATTTCTCCGCGACTTCCCATTCTTGGGGTGCAGCCTCGTTTCGTAGAGGCTGGGTATCAATTTCTGTTGGTGCGGTAGGAGGATTCTTCTGTCTCCCACCTTCATTTCACAGGGCTTTACCGCCCCTACCCCGAAAATGTATTCTTTTGCCCTGCCGACGGTTCTCTTGACAGTGCAAGCCTCTTTCGTATTTAGGAGGAGGCGATCTTCGGTCCTCTGTACGATCATGATAATTTTGGGGATGCGCCGAGGTCTATACCGATAATCACTTTGTCGACCCTTCGAATGAGATTCAACATGTTTCCTCTTCTAATAATTCTGATCGGGCTTCTCTTTCATCATTGTCGATACTGTCTCCTACAGTATCGTACACTTAAGTGTCGGGTGGTCATTATTATAATGAAGTTCGCAATACACCCTTTTATCTTCCCTCTTTGGGGACATACCTTTCTCAGTATCTACAGCCCCTACATGTCGGGGCTATGTCTTAGGGTACACCACCCTATGATCACCTACGGGTTCAGAGTTCCCGATAGGCTTCCTTAGATTCGGTCCTAACGTTTCATCCACCTTAATATAATTTTTGATTTTTTGCATAAGCTTTCCCAAAGTGAATGGGAAACTCTTCACCAAACTGGAGGAAAGGCCGCACGGTCCTAAGACCTGCTATAGGATGTCTATTTTATCTTTGAGCTCCAATTTGATACCCTGGGCAGTTTTGTTGAATTTCTCCATGAAGGACTGGAGACTCATTTTTGCCGAGACATATTTCAACTGATATTGTTCCTGCATGCTTAGGGATGGTCCTACATTCGGTGAGAACTACTCAGAGAAAGCTAAAATAAATCCGATGGAGCGAGCCGGCAAGATATTGAACCAAGTTTGCGCATCTCCTTGTAAACTAGCCTCGAATATGCGGCACTTTAATGAATCCGATGCCCAGACTGTTCCCATCCTCAATTCAAAATTAGTAACGTAATCATTAGGGCTTTGTCGCCTTTGAAAGTTGCCAACCCCTTGGGGTTGTGTTAATACCAATTAGGGACTGCCGCCCAGTTACTTTTTGAAAAAGAGAGCATCAAATCTCCCAAAATGGCAGAAAAACTGGCAGATTGTTGAGATGAAGTGTGGGCAACATCAAGTTGTGCCATAAGTCTTTATCATTATTTCGCGGGATCGGGGCCTCCATGGTCCCGTAGAATAATTTGGGATTCCTCACAAGGTTGGGCTCAAAATCCCTTTGCGTGCGTAATACTTCCAACTCCTTGGTAAGCTCAACGATACATTTCTGCATGCGTTCCTGGTCACTCTCAGGAACGGGAGTGGAATTCCTGGTTGGGGGAGGAGGTGTAGACAAATATGTGACGGGGCACATATGATCTCGCCGTCTGATGGTAAGCCCTCGCCGTATGATCTCTTCTTCATGAGAGCTACACATTTCTGGATTGCTTTCATATCCACTGTCCTCTGGAATGGGGCACAAAGCAATATGTGACCCTGTTCCATCCTTTTCCGCCGTAACTTCCAGCACAACCTTCCGGATCACTGCCTCCAAATCCTGTAATGAAAACGTAGGAGTGGGAAGGTTATCAGAGGAAACTTCGCTATTATTGCTCGCGGAGTTTCCTGTCGCCATTGTTCTGCTTGTCCTTGTCAAGTAGAGACTTCAAATGGGAATCTAGAAATCGTCCCCACGGACGGCGCCAAACTGTTATGGTATAAAAGACCTGGGTATTAACAGTCAACATGTCCGAGATTATCCAAACCTATTTTATCATTTGTTTAAGTTTGGAGACGATAATAAGAATGTAATAAAGCAATGAAAAAATTGATTTAATGTGGAAAACCCTTGAGAAATTGGAAAAACCACCTAGCTAAGAGTAAGAATACTCTTAGCCGATTCCATTATAAAGCAACGAAATTACAACAAAATCAGATGGTGGGAAAATGACTAAAGGAAGACAGCGAAGAATGAAGTCGCTGAGAATACAAGGCTTTCAACTATCAAAATGGTTCTTCCGAGCTAGCCATTTCACTTCTTATTTATGGAAGGAGATTGTGCATGGAACATGCCTTCTAACCACCTCTAACAACGTCGTTAATACCACGACAGAACACGTGGTGGCTGCCCGTTGGTAACCGTTTTCGACCGATCTGGAGGGTCGGTCCTAAACTCTCAATGAGCGGTCCCATCAGTGATCTTTCAGTCCTGATTATTATGCGGGCTTCAGATCTTTGCTACCTTTAAAGGGGTTGTGTCGTCACCAAGTATTGGATCTTGGGCTGCAAAAGTTCGTTTCTTGTGACATGGGCCAGCCCAAACCGCCTTTGGCTTTCGCCAGCCCGAAGCCCTCATCAAACATCGATTGATCGGTATTTGTGTTAGATTTTGTATATTAATCAAAAGAAGAATAAGTTATCGATCAACCAAAAATGTTTCTTAGTCAAACCTATTGGGATTCAAAAGTTGGAAATACGAAGTCCAACTCCCATAACCTTAGCAACACGTAACTATACCTGACGTCGATGTTGCCAATAGTACGGCATTCTTCATCTCTTTCACTCAATCAATGGCGATGATACCCGTGCACTTATGATATTAAGAAAGAAGAGAATCGGAATGCCGTTAGCATTGCGAAACATAAGTGTTGTTCTTTTCCCTGAATGACGTCCTTATATATATAGAGGGTTTTAGGGCAAAATATTAATTTCCACTGTTATAACAAAATGTTGAATTATGGTTTCCCTTCTAGTAAGCCAAATCTCATCGAAATAACTGAATAAAAGTGGTGTTCACCCGTAAACATTCAAGTCTTTTTTCTATGCATCAAGGTCCGGAACTCAGAATTTTGAGTTATAATGAATGTAGACCCATAACGCATTCAAAAAGACCAGACATATGGGATGAATTTTGTCAGATCCAACAAAACCATATTTTGGTCAAAGAACGTAGGATGGCTAATTATGCTTTGGATCAAAGAACATAGGATAAAAAATATTGAGTATTACATTACATTAACATTGTGAGATATGTTGTATGACTTTTTTTGTCTTAGATGGTGTGCCTATTTGTAGCGAAGAAAATAATGATAATGATTTCAACGATCATTTGTCAAATTTTTCTCCTATAAATAAGAGCAACCACGATTAGAGGGCATTCATTTCGATTCAATTTCGTTCTAATAAGTTTCATTTATTATGTTTATGAAGTCTTTTTATGAGAAGAGTTTGGAGATATGATGTACATTTTATTTGGATACTCATATCAATACTTGGCAAGTGTTTCAGATGGGTTGTTCTACGACGCCGTATGGTTATTCGGTGGAGCCAATGGCAATAGAAATCAGAACCCTACTCTGAATCAGAAATCGAGGAAGCGACGCGATGAAGATGAACGGGCTATAGCTGGTGTTAGATTTGATGTCAAGCCTTCAGAAATCATCTATTGAACTTTTGTTATATAATAGATCAAGAGATTGCAATGGACCAAGGTTATGTGTTGGACCCAAATATATGTTTTTAAATATGGTGTAAGTTGAAGTTTTTGTAAGTTGTTGTATTTTGAAATTCAATGTTGCAAATCTTGGTTGCTCTCTTTTACAGCCTTAAACCCTCATTTTGTTCGTCTATAAGGTGGTCTCGTAGCTATTGTAAAGCTACGAGACCACTATCCAAATCGGCTAAATGTATGTTCTATCATGGTATTGAAGTGGTAGGTCGATTCTTGATCTTTATCGTCTCATTTTCAATATAGGTTGTTAACCCTATATTGTTCAACATTTTCGGACTAATTCTAAACTGAGATTTCTGGATCGGAAGCTACAAACTTTCTTCCATGGTGATAACTGTTGGATATTGGTAAGATTTTTTCAATTTCGGAAATGTTGAACTTTGGATACCAAGCTTTTTCATTGTTTTGTCTCAAGCTTTTAAGTAGTTTTGGTACCACTACAACCTCTGCATCATCCCAAAGTACCAGCCCCTTAAAGTCCCTTCATGAGCTTAAAATGCCAGCAAAGATAAAAGAGTTCCCGGCTATATGTATTTTCTATCAGCTGGAGCTTCGATGCAGCAATAGCAACAGCTGGGCTAAAATTGCCTTAGCTTTGGCCTTTCTTCTTCAAGTAAAACCTGGCGATGTGACCATTGGCGCCTTTGGGATAGAATCCCCCAAGTTTACGCTCATCACCACTGCCATAGATGATCCTTAAAACTTCTTCCGAAGTAATAGCATATCAATTATTATAAATATTTTAATATGAGAAAATAACATATTTTGTCCCTATAATTCATGTATTTTGATAAATTTGGTTTCTATAGTTTCATATTTTTAACAAATGTAGTTCTCATTGGTTATTTTATGAGAAATTGATCCACGTAGTTTTCATAATGGGGCATATTTGATCAATAAAACACAATAATATTCCCCAAAGTTTCAATTCAGTAAAACTAGACCCCAAAGTTTCAAAATTAGGTAAACTCGGTCCCTTTTCTTTCTAATGGTGTTTAGACAAGATTGTTGCTCCATTATAAGCAATATTTTCATATCAATATGTAATTCTGTACCAGTTTAGATCGGTATGATCAGTTGGGTGATATACTGGACGGTACCAAATTTTATTATATATATATATATTAAAAAAATTAAAAATAATATTTGATTATATGTCGTTCTTTACCTTTCTAGAGGTGATTGCATTTCATAATATAATATGTGGTTAAATTTTGTGTTTTCATTAGGTATATGGACCAACATTGCAACATATTTAACGATTAGGACCAAAATCACCATAAATTAGGTGTAGGGACTATAATTGCATCATTTTAAAACTTTGAGAACAATTAACACCGTTAAAACCAAATTGAGAACAAAAATTGTCTTTCAACCTTAACATGAGGAATTCAATTGACGAAGTTCCAAACTATGAGAACCAATTATACCAATACACTAAAATGTGAGGATCAGTTTTGCCAAACTTTCTAAACTTTAAGAACTAGTTTTGTCAAAATGAACCTAGAAGGGCTAGATTTGTCAAAATAAAAAACTATGAAGAACGAATTTGCCAATCATATAAACAATGGCGATCGCATATGTCATCTGCCCATTTTAACACCCAAAATCCAATTTTTTTAAATTACTCTATAATCATCAATAGCTAAAATATGAGTTCAAAATATATAATATGATAATTAAATTCTTGTTGAACAAGAAAAATGTATTGGGGTTAGAATCATTATGAACAATAATAAATTTATTCTATTGATACATTCTAGTAATTATCCATTTAACAATAAAAAAGTTGAAATGTCATTGGGTTTGTTTGTTTTGGTGTTTAAAATGTGAGTGCTATGAACGACCGTGATATTTTGGACATAAATTAAACAAAGCTTGTATCATGGTGAGGTGAATCTAAAAAAATAACGATGGGGTGGTAGCTGGTTTTAGGGGTTGTCGTGCGGACATAATTGGCGAAGTTATAAAAATAAAATTCTCACTTTAACTAAAAAACTCACCGCTTTCCTTCTGAATTTTCATAAACCTAGGCTTGCCCTCTTCTTTTTTCTCTGTTGAGAACCCTTAAACCGGGTACCAATGATGTGTTCTTGTTGAGAACCATTAAACCGGGACCAATGATGAGTTCTAAACCAAGATGAATGTGGTCAGGCTCAAGCAAGGATTCGACAGCTGAAATTAACAAGTATAGGATCGGGCCTGACAGACAGCTTAGGTCCCGGAAGACAGCTTCGTTCCTGGAAGACAGCTTAGGACCCAGCAGACAGCTTCGGTCCTAGAAGACTGCTTAGGTTCCGGAAGACAGCTTCGGTCCGGAAGACAGCTTAGGGCCCAGCAGACAGCTTTGGTCCCGGAAGACAGCTTAGGGACAAGCAGATAGCTTCGGTCCCAGCAGACAGCTTAGGGCCAGGCAGACTAGATGTTGACCCATCAGCATGCGTTCCACGCATCGGGCTCAACCACGTTTTCCAGCATGTGAAATGAACCTCCAACAACCTTGTCAGAGATGGTTACAGAGCGTGGATTACACGCATCTCCCCCTCTATGAATACAGAGCAAAAAGATAAGCTCAAGAGGACCCTTTGGAGGGCAATTTCGACGAACCCTAGCCGCTGTAATTTCATTTTCGCTGCTCTTATTCCCTTTGTACATTTTCATTGGTTTATTAATGAATTTGCCGTAGAGGTTCTCCTCTCGGCAACGTGGTTTTTTTCCCCTTTCTTAAGGGATTTTTCCACGCTAAAATCGTCTGTGTTCTTTCCATTTCTATATTTCAAGTTGTCTCCACAAACAACAAATAAAACCGGTTTTCAGAATCCGGTGACTGTTGGTACCCTCTAAAAAGGAACCACAACACTCTCTATTGCCCATCAAACGAAAGTTTTTCCAGAGTTGTAAACGCATCTTTTGAATCAGTTAAGCACACAAGAGCAAGATTTACTCAATAAAAGGTTTGAGGAAGCCTAGTATTCAGAAAAAATGTGATTTTTATGGCTACTTTCTATGAAAATTACTTTAACTTAGTTTACTTCCATTGATGTATTTAAATTTTATCTAAATTGGATAAGAGTTTTGTTGCCTTAATTCAGGTTTCATTTGTTGTTCATGGTGTACTATTGTGGACTTTATACATGCATATTGTTGAGTTTTGTTACCAATATTGGTCATTAATATTTTCATGGGCAGCTTTCATATGGATTGTGTGTCAATTCATTGAATCTTTTCATACAATGGGTTAATTGTGTTTTAAAAAGTACCATTTGTTTGCTTAAGTTTTCTTCCTCTCCAATGAATTATGTTCCCAATATTTTTTAACTTCATCTCTTTTTTTACTATTTCTATTTTTTTCCGGGTGATGTGACAACATCATAATTGAATTTTTAATGTTATGCTACATTCTTGAAGAGTACGTTTAGTCAATCACTTTGCATAATCTCTTTTTCTCATACCTCCAATAATTTTTGTGAAATGTGCTTAAGTAGCAATTACTCTTGCATAAATGAATGTTTGTTTACTAATCTAAGTAAACAAATATGTTTGTTATAAATGAATTTACCTCACCACAGTGGAACTCATTATATCTCACTTCACATCACCGCAATTTATTACCGATGTTCCAAATAAACCCATTAAAATAATTGAAATGTTATTTGCTATTCTTAATATTTATAATGATTTTATTTAACTTTAAATTTATTTTTATTATATATGATATTTCAGATACTCTTATATATTCACACCCGAATCCATGCACCCGTAACTTAACATCAAGGTTTGGAGATTGTGTTTATTTTTTTTGTTGTGAAAATTCCAATTCAACTTAAATTAATAAAACTATTCACACAATTTGTAAATCCATTTCATCTTTAGTGAATCTTACTTGATTTGGTGAGCTTTTCTCACAATATTTTAGTTTTAGTTTCTCATACAAAATCTTGTTTTCTCTAATTTTGTTTTTGACCATTTTATCTTCGATTATCACAAAAAGATAAAATCAATATTACGACAATTTCCTAAAGGATGTGCTAAAATTCAGACATTGCTAATATTATGATACCATTACAACATAAGCTTTCCCAGTTTAGCTTCAATTTCACCCTATTTTTACTGCTTTAGCATGCAATACAACTTTGCTGTGCTCATCTTAAACTCATAACAGGCCAAACACCACTTGAACCCACTGCAGGCAACGAAGGAAAAATAACAGGAACTCGTTTTACGATCGTGAACGCTTCGTTGAGACGAGCAGTCCGGCTCATGGCCTGAGACACCTTCTGTAGATTCAACATGAAAAATGATTTACGTGAAGCTCATTTCATGGCTTAAATCATAACACATAAAAAAATAGTATAATACGTGGATACGATTAAACCCTAAAGATTTCCTGAATAATACACTCGATAAAATGTTCCAATAACCCATATTATCAAAAGCAATGTCAATTCTACTGATTCAGGATAATAGATACGATAAATCCTAACCTCTAAAGATTTCCCGACTGATAAAATGTTCCAACAACCCTATATGATCAAAAGCACAGTCGATTCTACTGATTAAGGATAATATATGGATACAGTAAACCCTAAACCCTAAAGATTTTAGGGCTCATAACATTTTCCAATAACCCTATAAGATCAAAAGCAATGTCGATTCTACTGAGTAAGGATAATATATAGATACGAGAAACCCTAGAGATTTCCCAACCGATAAAATTTTCCAATAACCTCATATGATCAAAAGCACAGTCGCTTCTAATGATTAAGAATAATATATGGATACAATAAACCCTAAACTCTGAAGATTACCGATAAATGCTTCAATGGCCCCATATGATCAAAAGCAGTGTGGATTCTACTGATTAAAGATAATATATGGATACGATAAACCCTAAACCCTAAAGATTTATCGACTGATGCAATGTTCCAATGACCCCATATAATCAAAAGGAGTGTCGATTCTACTAATGGATAATATATGGATACGATAAACCCTAAACCCTAAAGATTTCCCTACTGATACAATGTTCCAATGACCCCATATGATCAAAAGCAGTGTCGATTCTACTGATTAAAGATAATATATGGATACGATAAACCCTAAATCCTAAAGACTTCCGGACTGATAAAGTTTTCCAATAACTAAATATGATCAAAAGCAATGTAGAGAGTCTACTGATTGAACGAAGGAATCCATGTAAATAACTAACCTTGTCATCAACAGTAACTTTAAGCTCTAGTGCCCTTGCTTTGTTCTTCATTCTATACAACCTGCGACCTAAGATCACAAACCCCACAACTGCAGCTGCAAAAGAAACAGTCCAAACAGGGGGAATTCTAAAAACACAACACTTGAGAAACTCTATTGGCATCTTCCACCATACTACTCTTTCCTTGTTAGCATCCTTAGATTTCTCGTTTACAGATTCATCAATCTGATTTTCAGCTTTGAAATGATTTCCTTCTGCACCCAGAGTTACTGGATCAGGATGCAGACTCTGTTTCATTTCAGTTTGCACCAAATTCTCTCCGATTTCAACTGAATCCATATAAAAACTCCCCGATTCATTTTCAGCAATTTCATTAAGTGTTGACTCAACAACTCCAGAACCAAATTCAAGATTTTTGATATCAGGAGAACCCACCTCGTTTCCCCCCTCTAAAGTGGTAAACTCACGATTTTCTGATCGTTCGCTGCTTGAATCGGACCAGCGGTTAAGATTTTCGCCCAACACGGGGTCAATCCAACTCGGGTTCTCTGAAACAGCCGATTTCTCATTATTCCCGTAACTATTCAGGGGCTCCGATGAGAAATAATTGGTCTGTATGAAGCCCTCGGAATCAATTTCAGGGGGAAAATGATCGGATTCCGCGTCGGAGTTTGCTTGTAGAAGCTCCCAACCTTGAAAATCTCCAGAAGGGTCGATTGCATCCATGGTAGGGTTCGATTAAACCGAGGAATTTCTGGAAGAAGATGACGAACTGAGAAAAAAATCAGCAATTCAAGATCCCATCGAGGAATGCATCGTAAGTGGTAGTACCTTGAGCTTCCTTATCTTAGCCCAAATTATTCATTGCCGACCAAGAAATCATATTCTTTTCCCCTGTGCTTGATTATTAATACAAACGAAACAAAAAACCTCAAATTTGTATGATCTTTGAAGTTGAAGTAGATTAAATTTAGTGTGAAATAAGATTCCAAAAATCAAGAACA
This sequence comes from Utricularia reniformis, assembly GCA_009725065.1. Lineage (NCBI taxonomy): Eukaryota > Viridiplantae > Streptophyta > Magnoliopsida > Lamiales > Lentibulariaceae > Utricularia > Utricularia reniformis. The sequence goes on from RWGZ01000432.1 coordinate 550,454, forward strand.
AATTACACCACATTCACTACTACTGAAATTCAAATTTAGATTAAATTTAGTGTGAAATTTGATTCCAAAAATGGAGAATATGTTATAAATTTCACGAGATTCAATACTATTGAAATTCGAGTTCGATTACAATGATTCAAAATTTGAAAACCAAAGGATAAATATTTGAGATTCAATACCATGCAAAGTTAGGGGTGAACATTCGGTACCTTATATCTTATCATACCTGCTGTAGTCAAAAGATCGGAGGTATCAATAGTCGTTCGGTTCGTAATAAACGAACTCGAATTGATGTATTTAAATTGGGGATATGATCATAAATGGATAAAAGTGAAGGACACAGTGATATTAACGTGGAAAACCCTTCGGAGAAGGGAAATAACTACCTAACTAAGAGTTAGATATGCTATTAGCCGATATATTGAATAAACTGTTCATGATACAAACAGATGAGACTAAAAGAAAATGGCTAAGACATTAAGAAATCGCGAGAATGGAAATCGGCAAGGTAACAATCTGTTTCGCGCGTCCAAAAGGTCCTTCTGAGCTTGTTATTTAGCTCTATATTTATAGAGGGAAAAATGCGTGTAAATCACGCCCTGTAACCACTTATGATAAGGTCGTTTTCCTATGCTGGAAAACGTGGTTAAACCCGAAGTGCAAACAACGTGAGCATACCCAAAGCGTGGAAAGTATGTATGTGCCCAGAGCGAGGGATGCGTGTACTGTAACCATTTGGACCTATTCAAGAGGTCGGTCCTCAGATCTCTCAATTACACCGAATACCAAATACCAAAATATCAAATATCAAATACCGAATACCAAAATATCAAATACCGAATTTCTTACAAAATCAAATATCAATCTCATTTCAATAAAATTTTGGTACCGAATTATTTTGGTATCGGCACCAAAATACCGAAATTTAAATAATATATAATTATGTTATAATTGTTAATTTATATTTTTAAAAATAATTCTAAACAAACAATACTTTTTAATGATTTTTAAAACAAAACAAAATGTTGTGAGAGTATGAAATTAAATGTGAAAACTATTATTACAAAATATATATGAAAAAAATATTTTATTAATGTAGAAATTTATTTATAATTTTAAAAATATTGTGTTCATATATATATTGTTCAATATCATCAAAATATAATGAATAAATCCAAATATTAATCATTTTAATATAGTTGGAATATTGATATTTAAAAAGAAATTATAATATTACATAGTTATATTTAATAAAAAATATATATATATAATAATTTTGGTATTCGATATTATACCAAATTTTTTATTTACTTACCGAATAGCAAACCAAATACCAAAATTATTCAAAAACAAATTCCGAATATCAAATACCGAAATAACAAAATTTCGGTATGGTATTTGATATTCCGAATTATTTGCTCACAACTATTCAAAGTCGAGTTTATTTCCAGCTTGACTCTAAATTTAGTATAATGAAAAATAATATAATATTATAATATTATGTATACTTATATCCTAATCGTAATTTGTTCCTATACTTTATTTTCTAAAATAAATACCCAAACTATGTTTTTCCAACTTTATTCTTATATTTTATTATCTAAATTTTTTTATTTTAAAATTTCAACATTCATACTCTACTCAATTTGTGTTAAATTATGAGATAAATCATTCAATATATATTAGAAAATAAATATGTGAATATTGTAATTAAGATAGATAACATAATTATTTACATTATCATTTGATCTTGATGTTTATATATAAGTATGTACGTATATTTCAATTCAATATAAAAAAGAATGATTCTCTTTAAGTTTTTTTGGGTTTCTTTCGTAGTATCCATATAGGTTAATCTTCCTAATATGTATTGTTTTTTCTCTGTTCTTTCTAACTGTTAAACCATTATCGGACCACAACAAATCGAAAAGTAGGTGATGATATCAATAAATCTATCCAATTGTAATTGGAAAAAAATAGCCCATTTTTGTTCTAACTAGTTTTTTAAGCAATTGAAGTGCTAGTTGATGTACCAATGAAAACTGATAACTTGAAGAAATTGACTACCGAAGATAGCACCATCCATGTGACTCCATGGAATAAAATGGAATCAAAAATCGTTTCAACTATGCATACCTTTAAAACCACCAAGAAGATGTGGAATCACACATAAGCCACATATATGAGAAAGACAAGCATGACTCACATATGCTATCTCTCAAAGAGATTTTTGTCTTAAATAATACTTTTTTTATTGTAAGAAAATACACAATTAATTTGAGGGAATTGTTTCCCTATTGTCGAAATCATGTCAGTTATTAGCGGCTTTTGGATCAATTAGATACTCTCGATGTATGTCATTGAAATATTCAACAACATGATCAATCTTTCTTGGTTAGTATATTGTACCATCATTTGTCACTATATATAATCTCATACGTGATATATTTCCAAATGAGGCTTATGATGCATCGTATCATAGAGAAAACTATGTGTGATATTCCAATTAATCTAGTAAGAATGTACAATGTCGCCATTGTAAGAATTGGAGTCATGAAATGAGATTGTCCAAAGCACCCAATCACACGAGTGCTCCTCGTGCTCATGTAGCGAACTATGATAAAAAACATAATGAACAACAAACTCATAAGAGAATGATACTCTAGTTTAATGCCTAGAATAATTGGAATTTTCATGTATGAGCATGACATTTAATCCATAAATTTGGAGGACTACCTTAGCTCACTGAGTTATGATTCCATATGTTTTATAACATAAAAAACATCATAAATTGTTGATTATGTTGTAAAATTATAAACTATTGTGTTTATTAACCTACTCTATGTTCAGTTAAAAAAAACAGTAATAAACATCAAATTTAAAGTGGTATCTAATCACAATGTCTTAGATAAGATTCGATTTTATCGGCAATCCACTATTTGATCCCTCTAGTGCTTCACTAACAAAAAAAATTAGAAATTTTTAAGTGTTGAGATCAATATTGTTATTGATCGATCGCACTTGAAAATGATCGACAATGTAGTCCATCGAGGTACACATGGACGGTCGATATTGATATCGATCAATCGAGAACCGAAGTACGCAATACTGAATTTGACAAAGGGATCGATCCGAAAATATGAGATGAAGGCAATCGGTTGAGGACCAAACTGAGACGTGGTGAGACCTAGTGGTCTAGGATGCCGTCAATTATGGAATGAGATATTTAAGGAAACAAGACCATATCAAATCAGTCTAAATGGGCGGATATATATGATTTGATTATAGAATATCATATATGGAGATATGATCAAATATTAGGAATATTTGTTAGGTTCCTTAATTATCTTAACCACCTCATCTATCTAAGGAGGTCTTAGGGTTCAATGTCATCATCTTTTTGTATTCTGAATTTCCTCTTTGTGTGTGTGTGTTGTATTCTTATCAAGTGATAGTGAATTTGGTCGTTCCGCCGGTCACGTTGTTCTACCCATCCTGGGTTTCCATGTTAAATTTCTTTGTCGTTGTTTTCTCTTTCTCGGGTTCTACTTAATCTATCGAGGTTGTTCGCACACGTGTTTAATCCCCAGCAATGTTCTTACACAAAAGAAAAAAATTAGCAAAGCACATATATCAAGAACTAAATGAATGTACAGAATCAAGGAAAACAAATGATAGGATTAAGAAATTGCTTAGTGATTTTCTTTAGCCCACATTGAAAGCCAATCATTTGTATCCAACAGATCTACCCCAATAGATGAAGCTATTGAGAAATGGTGAGAGTACAAAATGGAAAATCAGTATATGATGTGGTAGACAACTATCTTCTACAAAAATTTATAAGAATTGTGAGATAGAAATCGGACAACAGAAATACAATGTAGATTTGTTAGAACATGAAATGATCGAATTTGATATTATTTTGGGAATGGATTGGTTGCATAAGTATGAAGTATTGATTAACTGTGGAATGAAGATCATCAATACACTAGAGCAAACTCAGTTGAGGTACCAAAAACAGAGAGTTTGAATATGAATGGGGAAGATAACATGTCATTTATGTTATGCCAATGTTACTTGGTAAATTTGATTATGAATTTTACAATGAAGACATCACTCATATACTAGTGGTTATTGAATTTATGGACGTATTTCCATATGATTTACCTAGGCAACTACCAATAAAAGATGTGGAACTTGGAATTGAGTTAATTTTTGGGGCACAACCAGTTTCTAGACAACCATGTCGAATGGTACCAAAACAGTTAAGAGAGTTGAAAGTGCAACTGTATGATTTGCTAGATAAACACTATATCAGACCAAGTATTTCAACTTGGGAGCACCAATTTTATTTACTATAAAGAAATATGGAGGCTTAAGACTATGCTATGATTGTAAAGAGCTTAACAAAATGACAAAAAAATAAGTATCTACTTCCTTGTATTGATGATTTATTTGATCAACTTCAAGTAACTAAAGTATTTTCCAAGTTGGATATGAAATCTGGATATCTTCATGTTAAATTTCTAGAGTTGGGGTCAATTTAGTGGGGAGTGTGCTCGGATATAACGTATAAGAGGAAGGAGAGCACACCGTAAAAGACGTGAACAAATCATTTACTTTGATCTACTTTTTCTCTCATAAACCAATCTAATCTATTTTTATTTTCCAATGTGGGACAATAACCAAAATTTCAACACACCCCCTCAAGTCCAACCACCTGACAAGTTGGACTTGACAATTCAAATAATTTGACTTTCTACCTCTTATATGTTATATCCGAGCACACTCCCCACGTAAATTGACCCGACTCTAGAAATTTAACATGGTATCAGAGCGGGTTCGGAAAAATCCTGAGTGACATTGTCGAGGGTTAGTCCGATTTAATGAAATTGATGGGTTGGTAATCCACCGGTTTGAATGATCAAGTCCAACTTGTCAGGTAGTTCGACTTGAGGGGTGTGTGTTGAAATGTGAGTGAAATTATCTCACATTGGAAAATAAAAGTGGGATGGATTAGTTTATAAGAGAGAATGTGAATCATAATAAATGATTTGTTCAAGTCTTTTACATTGTGGAGTCCTCCCTCTTATACGTTATATCCGAGCACACTTTCTACGTAAATTGACCCGACTCTAGAAATTTAACACTTCATTTAAATGTTAAAGAGGAAGATACAAGCAAAAATGCTTTTAATACAAGGTTTGGACATTTTGAATGTTTTGTTGTTTCATTTAGATTGATGAATATGTTTGATGTTTTTCAAGACCTGATGCATAAGAGTTTCCAACCTTACTTGGATAAGTTCGTGGTTATATTTATTGATGACATATTGATATACTCGATTGATGAGGAAACACATGAAAAACATCTATGGATATCACTTGAAACTATGAGGGAAAAGAAACTCTGCAAATTTTAAAAAATATGAATTTTGGAGATCAAGTAAAGCTTTCTTAGGCCACATGGTTTCTATTGAGGGGATTTATGTAAATCAAGTCATATTAGAGTGGCCAACTCTAAAAACAGTTACACAAATGAGAAGTTTCTTTGGACTAACAATATATTATGATAAGTTTGTGAAAATTTTTGCTTTTATAGCTAAGTTTTTCACAAACCTTACAAGAAATTAAGTGAAATTTGAATGGAGTAAATTGTCTGAAGTCAGTTTCCAAAAGTTAAAGATATTGTTAAGTATGTCACCGGTTTTGGCTTTACCAAAAGAAGAAGAATAATATGAGATTTATTGTGATGCTTCACACCATTGATTGAGTTGTATTTGGATGTAGTAGCTTATGTCTCCATACAGCTGAAACCACATGAAGTACGATATCCCACACATGAATTAGCCGTTGTTGTTTTTGTCTTTAAACAATGGAGACATTATTTATTGTGAGTGAAGTGTAATGTGTATAGTGACCATAAGAGTTTAAAGTATTTGTTTACTCAAAAGTATTTGAATTTAAGACAACATGGATGGTTGGAGTTTATTACAGACTATAACATAGAAATTCAATGTTGTCCTGGAAAGCAAAATGTAGTAGCAGATACACTAAGCAGGAAAAATTATAAACAACTTGATATATCTTTGGCTAAGGAAATGGAAAAACTAAGTTTGGAAGTAGTACATGCAAAGGAATGTACAATGCCAACTTTGCTAGTGAAACCATCATTTATTGAAGAGATAATTCAGCAACAAAGAAATGACCAAGAGGCGTAAAATATTAAAAAAAAAATACAAGATGCATAGGAAAACAATTTAAATTGAGAGAAGATGTATGTCTTATGTTCGAAAAACGTATTGTGGTGTCAAAAGATGAGAGCCTTAGATATAGAATCATGCAAGAAGCGCATAACTCATGTTTTACAATACATTCAAGCGGGAAGAAGATGTACAATGATTTTAAACAATTTTGGCGGTGGCAAGGAATGAAAATAGACATAGCACTTTTTATTGCCAATGGTGATATATGTCGACGAATAAAAGCATATCATCAAAAGCATGGTGGATTGTTGCAACCTCTAGAAATACCAAAATGGAAGTGGAGTCATGTTACAATTGATTTTATACAATTTGACTTATGGTAGAACATCAAAGAAAAATTATACAATTTGGGTTATGGTAGACATGTTGACAAAACCAACACATTTTATAAGTATGAAGTCGACTGATAAGGTGGATAAATTAGCAAGTATGTGCATTGACAACATAATTCGACTCCATGAATACCTCTAAGTATGGTAAGTAACAGTGATCCAAAGTTTACATCACATTTTTGGAGAAAATTACAATAAGCTATGGAAACCAAGTTGAACGTCACTACCGCTTATCACCCTCAAACAGATGGACAATCTTAAAGAGTGATTCAGATAGTGGAAGATATGCTTATCTGACACTGGTGGAATTTTTTTATAACAATAGCTATCAATCTAATACCCACATGAAACCGTATGAAGCTCTTTGTGGAAGGCTTTGTAGAAGTCATATATCATGGGATGATATTGAAAAAAGATACTTAGTAGGACCTGAGAGAATCAAGGGGACAAAAAAGTGGATGTGGTTAGAAAGTAGTTAAAGGTGAATGATAAAAGAAGCAGATCGTTGAACTTTGATGTAGATGAGTGATTATACCTTGAATTATCTCCTATGAAGAGTATGTTATGAGTTGTTAAGGTAGGAAAGTTGAAACCAAAGTACATAGGACCGTTCAGAATTAAAAAGAATGTCATAAACATGACATATGAGTTGTTATTGCCAAATAAGTTTGGAAGAATTCATGATGCCTTCATGTATCACAGTTTGGAAAGTTTTTTGCTATACCTAAACCAATATTGGATTGTGAAACCAAATAAGTGACATAAAATTGGACTTATTACGAGATGATAATTAGAATACCAGATAGAAAAAAAAACTAAGGAACAAAGTTATACCAATGGTTAAGGTGCACTAGAGTAATCATGATTTTGAGGAGACTACATGAGAATTAGAAAAGGTAATGGTTACTCATTAACTAGAAATGTTTTTGAACAACAATTCAGTGCAGTTTCAAAGACAATACTCTTTGAGAGTAAGATGAACAATGAGGAATTGCAAATTTAATGAATTATCTGAGATATTTTTGTAGTGCGAACTCAACACTTAACCAAAACAATGTTGTACATATTGAGCTAGGTGGCTTTGTCCTATTCGAAGACTAAGAGCCCTTCATTTTGATTTCACGTAACACTAGGATGGAGTAAGAGATAAACATGAAAAAAATAACATGAAAAAGATGAGAAAAACATGAAGGAAGCAAGAGCAAAAAACAGTAAAAGTGAAAATAAAATTTCAGCTTTATTGATGAATCTTTGGTATAATATGATGCTAAAGCGAAAGTCATGCAAATGAAAGCCAACCAAGAGGGTTCATATAAAATGTGAAACTCTTGAACTTGTATGAATTGGTTGATTTCTCATTCCATAGAGTTTATTGATATATTGATAAATCTCTGGTCTAATGTGATGCTAACGTAGAGGGCCTATGGCGGGTGCTAGACCTGCCATGTAGGTTTAAGATCAATGAAATTTACATTGAGATTATGACAACTTTTTTGACATACATGTGTGTATTGCATTTCATTTTCTTTGTTTATTAATTTATATTACCCACATTTCGTACAATTTTTTTGATCAATAGAACTTTCATCCAAAAGAGAAATCCATATAACTCACATATGTCAAATGTATGCAATCATGAATCATACAAGAATTAAATTCATGAAGAAATCTATAATTAATGCATATGAGAACAAGCTTACTCATAAGGATTTAAAATTCCACAAAATCTGGATTTTGCATAAAGGATATTCAGAACTGAAGAAATTGTTTCTTCAATTTACAAATTTTTACAGAGAAAATAGTATGAATTTCTTCTAAATCTGTAAAATTATTTCAAAACCAAATTTTCAAAACTCTTACAAACTGAAACCTTCAGATTATGAAAAAAAATAATTTCAGGAATTTTACGAAAATATATTTCTTAAAATTGATGAAATCAACTCCAGAAATCTGAATTATTTAAAGAACGAAATTCAGAATTCTTCACAAATGAAATTCTAAAATTTCCCATGTAATCAAAACAAAAACAATTTTTGAAACTTGATGAAATCATTTGCAAAATTGTTGATTTCCGAAAGTTGAAATGATAGTATTCCTATGGATTAATCTTACTATCGAAAATAGTGTATCATAAGCATACAAGAATACATCATCATGATAAATTATCTGAAAGAACACCAAAAATTGAAGGAATAATCTTCAGCAGGATCATAAGAAAAATAGACATATGAGATGTTGTTTCTTCTTCTTGCTTAGAGAGAGCACACATTATATTTATAAATGAAGTTTGATTAATTTCAAATTCATCTATCAATAAATTACAATTGAGCTGTCATGAATTCCATATATTATTAATTCAAATTTACATTTTAATATTAAATAACTATGGTCTATATTATAATATTAATTATCAAATTAGACAATGAATCTTATTATAGTGCTAATAAATGTGATTAAATAATTACATGTGCGCCCACATGTATAATAGCATGTAAAAGAAAACAACACATAATCCATGTTTTCATATCGACCTGTATGTCAAATATCGGATAATATCGATATTTTTTCGATACCGAGTTTTAGGATTTGATTACAGGTTTTTCACCATAAAAATATAATTAAATATATTATAAAAAACTAAATTTTGTACACCGTTAGTACATATCTGGATGGGTTTAGTACTGAATGAATTCCATACCAGTGCTAAAAAATTGCACACAATATTAAATCTATACAATTAGAATCAATATCATAACATTATCTCCTTTCATATAAGTTTTTGAATGATGCAAGGGTGTTTTAATGTAAAACTTGAAGGAGCATATTATTTTGTTTGAAACTTCGTTGCTTGCGCCTTGCAGTGAATGAACGTGAAGCATATGCTGTCGGGTATCCAATTTGGTGATCAATCAAATCAACGGCAGAGGAATCTGTATGAAAAGATAAGTGAATGCAAGTGGACCCTTATGTCTTTTCAATATGAAATTATATGAACAAACAAATATTTTAAACACTCCTACAAGCCAATATACTCGAAAAACTCATGACATTGATATATATCATAATAATAAAATAAATTAAATTATTNCTGTCGAATCCTTGCTTGAGCCTAACCACATTCATCTTGGTTTAGAACTCATCATTGGTCCCGGTTTAATGATTCTCAACAAGAACACATCATTGGTACCCGGTTTAAGGGTTCTCAACAAACAATATAAACTAAATATTATGCAAGATTTCAAATGGTTCTATCCGTTTACTATTTTTATGTTTTCGTCAAATAAAGAAGTAACAATAACGTAATTTTGAAATATAAAAATTAATTAAATAAAAATATAAGATATATATGATTTATCATGTCTTACTCATATATAATGTCCACGTATAATCGTATATATAATTTTTTGTGTTTTTATATAAACTGACTATTAAATTATATTTTGAAAATTATAATTAATATATATAATTCTCACCGTCCGATATATCAAATGTAATAGTATATTGATTCGTAGCAGAACAAAACTTATGATTAATATTGATGAGAACTTTAGGATCGGATACCTTGTGATGGGTGAGGCCCAGCAACCTTTGGGCCGATTCAAATAATGAAAACGAACCCCTATAGCCAATTTACACACGTAAGAAAGAGCGGCCCGATATTCAACGAGAGGACCGAAGATAAACTTAACGAAGTAAAGCGTTTTCTGCCAGCTCGCACCTGGGTTCGGTCCGAACGGTTACAGAACGGCCACAACTCACGTTTTCCACGCTTCGGGCCTTCCCACGTTTACCACGCTTCGGGCCCGATCACGTAGACCACGCCTCGGTCTCAACCTCATTTACATCCCGCGATAACAATCTCTAACAAACCTGTCAGAGGCGGTTACGGAGCGTGATTTACACACGCTATGAACTCTATAAATACAGGGCAAGACGACGGAAATAGCAGGACCCTTTGGACGCGGAAGAACAAGCCGTTACCCTGCCGGAAATCTTACCGCTTTCTTTTCCTTGTCATTTTCTTTAGCCTCTGCTGTATTGATTATGAATTATTCGATTAGTGAACAAGCTAAGAGCATAATCTGCTCTTAGTCAAGTAGTTTTCACCCCAATTCCTGGGGTTTCCACTATACATCGATGTGCATTTATTTATTTCCAGCTTTTAATCGTCTTCCACATCTAAAACAAATCAGAACCGAGTTTGGCGCATTGTAAGCACAATTCTTTTCATTTGCGGAAATCTATGATTTTTTAGATATCCAAATAGAAATCGGATAGGATCTATCTTTCTATTCAACTAAAAAAAAGGGATTTTTGTTGTTGCGTAGCAAGAAAAAGCCCAAAATCTTTGATTTGGCGAGGAAAGACTGCACTGCTTTGGGCTCAGGAGTGGGATGGCGCCGTCTTATGGACGGGCCGAATGACACCGTATTATGAACGGGTCGAGAGTGCGATGGCACCGTCTTATGGATGGGCCGAGTAAGTGGTGACACCGTCTTATGGACGGGTCGAGAGTGTGATGAACCCGGGTGCAAGTATATACCGGTGGCGAGAGTGTGATAGCCCCGGGTGCAAGTTTATACCGGTGGGAAAGTGTGATGACCCCAGGTGCAAGTTCATACTGGAGGGAAAGTGTGTTGATTCTGGGTGCAAGTTTATACCCGAAAGGTAAACGTGATGGCCGTTACTTGAGGCCCACGGGTGCTTGTTGAGATCCGATCATATTAGAATAATTAGGGCGCTACTTGAGGCCCACGGGTGGTTGTTGAGACCCAAGTTATGAAGTTAAGTGGGGTGCTACTTGAGGCCCACAAGTGCTTGTTGAGACCCGAACTGTGAAGTTAAGTGGGGCGCTAGTTGAGGCCCGTGATTGTTGGGTGCTCGTTGAGACCCATAAGTTATGGCGATATTGGATGCTTATTGAGATCCGTGAAAAGACATCTACCTTCTCCGTGGCCCTCAAATGTCCACCTAAGCCAAGGTACTGGATCTGCCTATGTGTGATTATACCCAATCTAAGTAAGGGGTGGTGGGCGATTTATGAGGACCAACACCAGGATTTCATGGATTCTCTTTATGGCTTGGTATTTTCGTGGCATAACAAAATGGCTAAGCGATACTCTTATTGTATTATCGAATGATTTTTCTAATTTATGATTGGGTATTTTCCTTTAAAATCAGGATTACCAAGTGATGGTCCAATGACATAACATTTCATTATTTTTGCTCAGATGATTTCATTTACGATCAACATGACCAAGTGATGGCACAACGACATGGATTTCATTATTAAAGATAAGATATTTTCATTTACGACCAAGATGATCAAATGACTGTCTTATGGCGTGGACTTCACTAAATTTTATTTATTACTGGGGACTCTCAGTTATGACCCCCAACAATAAGAAATATTTTATTATTTGTGTTCAGAAAATCATACTTATTATATGAGGAATTGCTAAGTAGTTTATTCGGACATATCAAGATATTCACACATACAGGAGACTATCAAAAAACGAACCGGACGACTGTTGGTACCCCCTAAAAAGGGACCATAACAGTTTGGCGCCGTCCGTGGGGACGATTCTCTAATCCCATTTGAGTTTTCTACCAGGGATATGATAATCAAAGGCATGGTGACTGGAACTCCGACAAATAATAGTGACGTGCTTCCCGAAAGTCTTCCAGCACCAACATTCACTTTACAGGATCTGGAAGCTTTCGTCAGGAAGGTGGTACTGGAAATTACGTTGGAGAAAAGTGGAACAGAACCACCGGCTGTATCAAGCCCTGTTCCAAAAAGCAGAGGATACGAGAGTGATCATGACGAGCACAGTACTGATGAAGAAGAAATCATCAGGCGTGGAGTGACAATGGGGAGCCCTAGATATCGGTCTACACCTCCTCCCTCAGCTAGAGCTCTAACTCCCGCTCCTGGAAATGACCAGGAGCAGATGCAACAACGAATTGATGAGCTCACCAGGGAGTTGGAGAGCATGCGTGCGTTGAGGGATTGCGAACCTAATCTGGGACGCAATCCTGGTTTATTTAACAGGGCCATGGAGGCCCGTATCAGAAGAAGTAAGGATGATGACTGGTGGCATAATTTGCATGCGGTCCAAGCATCGTCTCATCAATCTGAAGGCGTATCAGCCGCCTTGGGAGATTTGATGCTCCCCTTTTCTTAGGAGATCTGGGTAGCAGTCCCAGATCGGCATTATCGCAACCCCGAGGGGTTGAAGACATTTCGTGGTGATGGTGATCCTATCGATCACGTTGCCGATTTCGAATTGCGCATGGGAACGGTTCGGGCCTCGGACTCATTAAAGTGCCGCATCTTTGCGGCAGGATTACAAGGCGATGCCCGAACGTGATTTAAAAATTTGCAGGACCGATCCATACAGTCGTATGGCGGATTTATTTTGGCTTTCTCAGAGCAATTTGCTCCAAATGTAGGACCGTCCCGAAGCAGGCATGAACTATATCAGCTAAAGTATATCCCGGCAATGATGAACCTTCGGTCCTTCATGGAAAAATTCAATAGGACCGCCCGGGGCATCAAGCTCGAGCTCCGGGATAAAATCGATATTCTACAGCAGGTCCTAGGACCGTGCGGCCTTTCGGCCAGCTTGGTGAAGAGCCCACCATCCACCTTGGGAAAACTTCTTCAGAAAATCAACAAGTATATTAAGGTGGATGAAGCGCTGGGGCTTGGTTATCGGAAGCCTAGCGGGAATTCTGAGCCCGCAGGTGATCATAGGGTTTCCTACACTAAGAAACAGTCGCGAGAAGTAGCGGCTGTGAGTGAAAAAGACGTCCTCCCGAAGCAGGAGGACAATCGGGTGTATTGCGAGCTTCATCATAATCGCGATCACCCGACCTTGAAGTGCCCGCTGTTGAAAGAGACAGTAGAGGCAATGAGTAAAGAAAAGCCCGACCGGAATGGTCAGAAGGGCAAGCGAGCGGAATCCCCCCGAAGGGGCCATCAAGGTGACGATCGTCACAGGCCGCGGGGAAGAGATAATCGGGGACAACCCCGAAACTACAACGATCGGACGGAGGACCGAAGGTCTCCTCCGCCAGATCAAGAAAGAGGCCAACACGGTCGTGAGAACCGTGGTTAGGGCCGAAGAAGAAGATGGCGGGGCCGTGGCGGCAGAGCCCCGCAGAATGAGGGTGGGAGACAGGAGCAGGCTGTTCCCCCACCTGCTGAAACTGGTGCCCAACCTCCTCGAAATGAGGCGGCACCCAGAGAAGTGGCCGGAGATATTTATGTTATCTCTGGTGGATTGAGAATAAATGAATCGGTCCGGGACCGAAAGAGAACTGCGCGCGGAGACTCTGATGAGAGCTCCGAATCTGTGGCGCTGGTAAAATATGATCCCATGGAACGGTCCTCCTTCTTCAGAGAGGACATTACTTTCACCCCGGCTGATCGGGAAGGGATCATGGATCCATGTGACGATCCTCTCACCATTACTGGGATCATTGGAAATCGACGTGTCCACAGAATTTTAGTGGATACTGGGGCTTTGTGCAATCTGATGAAGCGCGAGGTCGATGAAATGTTGGGAGCTGCTGCTCACGATCTCCCGATCGCCAAAATAACTCTTTGGTCGTTCGACCAAATGAGCGTTATTCCGTGCGGGAAGATGTTGTTTCCCATTACCCTTGGAGAACCATCCAAGGACCGTTCTAAGGACCTGGAATTCATTATCGTTGAAGTCGACTTGGCTTACAACTCTATTATCGGACGGACAGACCTGAGTAAGTTTGAGGCGGTCCCTTCTACTTATCACATGATGCTCAAGTTACCCTCCATTCATGGAGTTATTTCTGTTAAGGGCTATCAGAAAGTAACTAGACAATGCTACATGAGCTCGTGCCGAACTTTGGCACCGATTAAGAGGGCCCGGGTGGATCTGCTGGAAGAGCTGCCGCACCCGAGGCAAGCAATGGAACCCGTAGGGTTCAAATTGATTAATTTGGTTGAGGATTACTCAACCAAGACATCTCGCATCGGGGCTCATTTAGCCCCTGACTTTGAAAAAGAACTGATCCACCTGCTGAGAAGCCACGTGGATATATTTGCTTGGACCCCGGATGATGTTCCGGGGATTGACCCATCCGATAGTGAACATCGGATTAATACTGAGCCTGGAACGAAGCCTGTTAGGCAGAAAAGGAGACGCTATTCTCCTGAGAAGATCGAGATCATCCTGGCTGAATTGAATAAGCTGTTATGGTCGGGATTTATCAGAGAAATCTACTATACTGAATGGGTTGCAAACCCAGTGGTGGTTTCCAAACCGGACGGGAAATGGCGAATGTGCATCGATTTTACCGATGTGAACAAAAGTTGTGAGTCAGACCTTTTCCCGTTGCCGCACATTGACCGACTGGTGGATGCTGTTTCTGGTAGCACCATGATGAGTACCATGGATGCTTATTCTGGGTATCACCAGATCTTCTTAGCTGAGGAAGATCAGAATAAATCATCATTCATAACCGAAGATGGGGTTTTCTGTTATGTGGTTATGCCATTCGGTCTCAAAAATGCTGGGACAACATACCAAAGGTTGGTCAACAAAATCTTTAGAGAGTTGATTGGCCATATGATGGAAGTGTATGTTGACGATATGATTGTAAAATCTATGAATGATGAATACCATCTTTCTTATTTATCTCGTTGTTTCGAAGTATGCCGAAAATATAAGCTAAAACTAAATCCAAACAAGTGCTGCTTCGGGATCCGAAGTGGAAAATTCTTAGGATATTATGTTTCAGAGAAAGGCATAGAGGTTAACCCTGAGAAGATGCAAGCTATCATTGATATGCAACCTCCGAGAAACAAAAGAGAATTTCAAAGGCTTACTGGCCGACTAGCCGCGATGAGCAAGTTTATTTCGAAATCCACATACCGGGTCTTACCTTTTTCAGAGTGCTAAGAAAAGCAAGCCATATGGATTGGACGGAAGAATGCGATTGTGCCTTCTCTGAGCTCAAGACTTATTTAAGCACTCCTCCGGTGATGGTAAGTCCAACTTGTGATGAACCTTTGGGGTTATATCTTGTGGTGTCCGAAGTTGCCGTCNCTTTCTTTTCCTTGTCATTTTCATTTAGCCTCTGATGTATTGATTATGAATTATTCGATTAGTGAATAGGCTAAGAGCATAATCTGCTCTTAGTCAAGTGGTTTTCACCACAATTCCTGGGGTTTCCACTATACATCGCTGTGCATTTACTTATTTCCAGCTTGTAATCGTCTTCCACATCTAAAACAAATCAGAACCGAGTTCATTTGCTAAACGAACCGGACGATTGTTGGTACCCCCTAAAAAGGGATCATAACAGTTTGGCGCCGTCCGTGGGGACGATTCTCTAATCCCATTTGAGTTTTCTACCAGGGATAGGATAATCAAAGGCATGGCGACTGGAACTCCGACAAATGATAGTGACGTGCTTCCCGACAGTCTCCCAACACCAACATTCACTTTACATGATCTGGAAGCTGTCGTCAGGAAGGCGGTACTGGAAATTACGTCGGAGAAATGTGGAACAGAACAACCGGCTGTATCAAGCTCTGTTCCCAGAAGCAGAGGATACGAGAGTGATCCTGACGAGCGCAACACTGATGAAGAAGAAATCATCAGGCGTGGCGTGACAATGAGGAGGCCTAGATATCGGTCTTCACCTCCTCCCCCCAGCCAGAGCTCTAACTCCCGCTTCTGGAAATGATCAGGAGCAGATGCATCGACAAATTGATGAGCTCACCAGGGAGTTGAAGAGCATGCGTGCGCTGAGGGATTGCAAACCTAATCTGGGACGCAATCATGGTTTATTTAACAGGGCCATGGAGGCCCCTATCAGGAGAAATAAAGATGATGATTTGTGGCATAATTTGCATGCGGTTCAGACATCATCTCATCAATTTGAAGGCGTATCGGCCGCCTTGGGAGATTTGATGCTCCCCTTTTCTGAAGAGATCTGGGCAGCAGTCCCAGATCGGCATTATCGCAACCCCGAGGGGTTGCCGACATTTCGAGGTGATGGTGATCCAATCGATCACGTTGCCGATTTCGAACTACGTATGGGAACGGTTCGGGCCTTAGATTCACTAAAGTGCCACATCTTCGCGGCAGGATTACAAGGCGACGCCCGAGCGTGGTATAAAAATTTGCCGTCCCGATCCATACAGTCGTATGGCGGATTTATTTTGGCCTTCTCTGAGCAATTTGCTCCAAATGTAGGACCGCCCCGAAGCATACATGAACTATATCAGCTAAAGTATATCCCGGCAAAGATGAGCCTTCGGTCCTTCATGGAGAAATTCAATAGGACCGCCCGGGGCATCAAGCTCGAGCTCCGGGATAAAATCGATATTCTACAGCAGGTCCTAGGACCGTGCGGCCTTTCGGCCAGTTTGGTGAAGAGCCTACCATCCACCTTGGGAAAACTTCTTCAGAAAATCAACAAGTATATTAAGGTGGATGAAGCGCTGGGGCTTGGTTATCGGAAGCCTAGCGGGAATTCTGAGTCCGCAGGCGATCATAGGGTTTCCTACCCTAAGAAACAGTCGCGAAAAGTAGCGGCTGTGAGTGAAAAAGACGTCCCCCCAAAGCAGGAGGACAATCGGGTGTATTGCGAGCTTCATCAAATCGCGATCACCCGACCCTGAAGTGCCCGCTGTTGAAATAGACAGTAGAAGCAATGAGTAAAGAAAAGTCCGACCGGAATGGTCAGAAGGGCAAGCGAGAAGAATCCCCCCGAAGGGGCCACCAAGGTGACGATCGTCACAGGCCAAGGGGAAGAGATAATCGGGGACAACCCCGAAATTATAACAATTGGACGGAGGACCAAATGTCTCCTCCGCCAGAACAAGAAAGAGGCCAACACGGTCGTGAGAACCGTGGTGAGGGCCGAAGAAGAAGACAGAATGAGGGTGGGAGACAGGAGCACGCTGCTCCCCCACCTGCGGAAACTGGTGCCCAACCTCCTCGAAATGAGGCGGCACCCAGAGAAGTGGCCGGAGATATTTATGTTATCTCCGGAGGATTGAGAATAAATGAATCGGTCCGGGACCGAAAGAGAATTGCGCGCGGAGACTCTGCTGAGTGCTCCGAGTCTGTGGCGTTGGTAAAATATGATCCCATGGAACGGTCCTCCTTCTTCAGAGAGGACATCACTTTCACCCAGGCTGATCGGAAAGGGATCATGAATCCATGTGACCATCCCCTTACCATCACTGGGATCATCGGGAATCGCCGTGTCCACAGAATCTTAGTGACACTGGAGCCTCGTGCAATCTGATGAAGCGCGAGGTCGCTGAAATGTTGGGAGCTGCTGCTCACGATCTCCCGATCGCCAACATAACTCTTTGGTCGTTCGACCAAATGAGCGTTATTCCTTGTGGCAAGATGTTATTCCCCGTTACCCTTGGAGAGCCATCCAAGGACCGCTCTGAAGATCTGGAATTCATTATCGTTGAAGTCGACTTGGCTTACAACGCTATTATCGGACGGACCGGCCTGAGTAAGTTCGAGGCAGTCCCATCTACTTATCACATGATGCTCAAATTCCACTCCATTCATGGAGTTATTTCTGTTAAGGGGGATCAGAAGGTAGCCAGACAATGCTACATGAGCTCGTGCCGAACGTTGGCACTGATCAAAAGGGCTCGGGTGGATTTGCTGGAAGAGCTGCCGCACCCGAGGCAAGCAATGGAACCCGTAGAGTTCAAATTGATTAACCTGGTTGAGGATGACTCAACCAAGACAACTCGCATCGGGGCTCATTTAGCCCCTGACTTTGAGAAAGAACTGATCCATTTGCTGAGAAGCCATGTGGATATATTTGCTTGGACCCCGGATGATGTTTCGAGTATTGACCGATCCGATAGTGAACATCAGATCAACACTGAGCCATGAACGAAGCCTGTTAGGCAGAAAAGGAGGAGCTATTCTCCTGAGAAGATCGAGATTATCCGGGCTGAAGTGAATAAGTTGCTACGGTCGGGATTTATCAGAGAAATCCACTATACTGAATGGGTTGCAAACCCAGTGGTGGTTTCCACACCGGATGGGAAATGGCGAATGTGCATCGATTTTACCGATGTTAACAAAAGCTATGAGTCAGATCCTTTCCCATTGCCGCACATCGACCGACTGGTAGATGCTGTTTCTGGTAGCACCATGATGAGTAACATGGATGCTTATTCTGGATATCACTAGATCTTCTTGGCTGAGGAAGATCAGAAGAAATCATCATTCATGACCGAAGATGGGGTTTTCTGTTATGTGGTTATGCCGTTCGGTCTCAAAAATGCCAGAGCAACATACCAAAGGTTGGTCAACAAAATCTTTAGAGAGTTGATTGGCCATATGATGGAAGTGTATGTTGACGATATGATTGTAAAATCTATGAATGATGAAGACCACCTTTCTTATTTGTCTCTTTGTTTCAAAGTATGCCGAAAAAATAAGCTCAAACTAAATCCAAACAAGTGCTGCTTCGGGATCCGAAGTGGAAAATTTTTAGGATATTATGTTTCAGAGAAAGGCATAGAGATCAACCCCGAAAAGGTGCAAGCTATCATTGATATACAACCTCCGAGAAATAAGAGAGAGTTTCAAAGGCTTACTGGCCGACTAGCCGCGCTGAGCAGGTTTATTTCGAAATCCACAGACCGGGCCTTACCTTTTTTCAGAGTGCTAAGAAAAGCAAGCCATATGGATTGGACTGAAGAATGCGATCGGGCCTTCTCCGAGCTAAAGACTTATTGAAGTACTCCCCCGGTGATGGTAAGTCTAACTTGTGATGAACCTTTGGGGTTATATCTTGCGGTATCCGAAGTTGCCATCAGCGCAGCTCTGGTGACCATACGAGATGACATTCACAGACCTGTTTATTATGTCAGTCATTCTCTAGTATCGGCTGAAACCAGGTATTCCACCTTGGAGAAATTCATGCTAGCTTTGAAGTAAGTTGTATCCAAGTTGAAGCATTACGTCGAAGGCCGAACGGTCTATGTCTATACGGATCAGCCTATGAAAGTACTCCTTAAACAGAAGGATTTGAATGAGAGATTGGCAAAATGAGCTATCAAACTCAGCGCTATGTATCTGGAATTTCTGCCACGAAGGGCGATCAAAGCTCAGGTTCTAGCCGATTTTGTAGTTGAAATGACCCGATCGGCCATTTATCTTAACCAAGAGGATGATCGATGGACGATCCATGTAGATGGATCAACCTTCGGGGGAAGAGGAGCGGTCATTACCCTGACAATTTTTCATTCCGCAGTCAAATTTTCCTTTGCTGGAACAAATAATGTGGTAGAATATGAGGTAGTATTATCAGGAATGGCCCTGGCTCGAAAAATGGGAGTTAGCAGAGTACGAATGTTCTCAGACTCGAAATTAGTAGTAGAACAGTTCGCAGGGAGATTCGAAACACATGATCCGATGATGAAGTTGTATTGCGCCAAAGTTCTGGAGTTATCCAAGAAGTTCAATGAGTTCTCTCTTGACCATGTGCCATGAGAACAAAATAAGGTTGCCAATGCACTCGCCAGATTGGCTTCGGGCATACCCGACATAGAGCCAAGCACTATTTCGGTCTATATTCAGGACCGACCTTCGGTCGAGATTTCAGTGACCGAACAGTCTATCGAAGAGATCGGGGCTCTATGCCATGAACTCCAGGGCTTGAACATTAACGCTACTCAATCTCCGGGAGAACCCAATTGGATGGACTCATTTATTAAATACCTCTCAAACGATATCTCTCTGAAGATAAGTCTGAAGCCAGGAAAATAGAGGTCCGGGCTAACAGATTCACCTTAGTCGACGGACGCTTGTTTAAAAAGAGTTTTGAGGGCCCGCTTCTGCGATGTTTATCTCCTATTGAGGCTGAAGCCGTCATGATTTATGTTCATGAAGGGATATGCGACATTCATTCAGGGGCCCGATCTTTATACCACCGCATTATTAGAGCCGGGTATTTTTGGCCAACATTGCTCGCTGATGCCAAGCAATATACTAAGCGTTGCGCCATATGTCAATACCACGCTCCACTCCCGCAATTTCCTGGGGCTCCCCTATCGATTACCCCATTACCTTGTCCGTTTGACAGATGGGGGATCGACATCCTCGGACCTTTTCCCCGGTCCATAGGGCAAAGAAAATTTTGTATCGTAGCGGTGGAATATTATTCGAAGTGGATCGAAGCAGAAGCCGTAGCCATTATCTCAGAAAAAGTGGTCAATCACTTTATATGACGAAATATTGTGAGCCGCTTCGGGGTTCCCCGAACGCTCGTATCTGACAATGGGACTCAGTTCCGTGGAAAAAGCATACGGGATTTATGCACCAAGTTGGGCATCGTTCAGCATTTCACATCAAGTAGTCCATCCTCAGACCAATGAACTTACGGAAGTATCTAACAAGGTTATCCTGAAGGGATTGAAAACCAAGTTAGAAGACTTTGGGGGTAAATGGCCCGAACACATCTATGAGGTCCTGTGGGCATACCGAACCACGCCTCGCACAACAACCCAGGAATCACCTTTCTCATTGGTGTATGGGACCAAAGCTGTTAGCCCGGTGGAGGTGGCCATCCGATCACCTCGGATATCTCAATACGATGAGCATATGAATGGTGAAAGGAGGTTATTGGACATCGAGATGATCGAAGAAAAGAGAGATGCAATCTATGCACGGATGCGTGCTTATCAGCGAACTATGGAACGGGCCCATAACAAACGAGTCCTCCCAAGGGAATTCTTTGAAGGCGATCTCGTCCTCAGAAGCATTAAGGTGCAGAGGAACGTTGGAAAGCTGGACAGAAATTGGGAGGGACTGTATCGAATATCGAAGAAATTGGAATCAGGTGCGTATAAACTTGAAACATTGGATGGTATAGAGGTCCCCCGAACTTGGAATGTCATGAATTTAAAGCGATATTTCTTGTGAATCTTCGATTAATATGTTTGACTCAATGAAATACATTCTCTTAAACGTAAGTAGAAACAAGTAAGTACAAATACAAACTTTTTCTAATGGAATGATGGACCGATCTTGAAGTTGGGTGAAGTAAGACGAATCTGGACTGGTGACCGAAGCTTCTTGTCTGCAAGGCTCCCAAGTGGTAGTGACCGCTCTGACGAGTCAGATGCTCCTGCACTTGCCCAGCCCCATGGATGAGTTGTCATTCTCCCAAAACTCATTACGAACTAAAACACTCCCTTCAACGGCATTCAGTCTTTAGGAATGACCCTTTGTACCTATGACATCAGCTACGATAAAAGGAATGGTAGTCAACATATCGAGACATAAGATCGGTCCTAATATTAGACGTATTATGAGCAAAGCTTGGCCAACAAAACCTAAGGGACTTTATTAGAACCGAGGTTCGGCCGAAGCTCGTAAAGACTCATATTAAACGCAGANGGGAGGGACCGTATCGAGTATCGAAGAAATTGGAATCAGGTGCGTATAAACTTGAAACATTGGATGGTATAGAGGTCCCCCGAACTTGGAATGTCATGAATTTAAGGCGATATTTCTTGTGAATCTTCGAATAATATGTACGACTCAATGAAATACATTCTCTTAAACGTAAGTAGAAACAAGTAAGTACAAATACAAACTATTTCTAATGGAATGATGGACAGATCTTGAAGTTGGGTGGTGTAGGACGAATCTGGACTGGTGACCGAAGCTTCTTGTCCGCAAGACTCCCAAGTAGTAGTGACCGCTCTGACGAGTCAGATGCTCCTGCACTTGCCCAGCCCATGGATGAGTTGTCATTCTCCCAGAACTCATTACGAACTAAAACACTCCCTTCAAAGGCATTCAGTCTTTAGGAATGGCCCTTTGTACCTACGACATCTGCTACGATAAAAGGAATGGTAGTCAGCATATCGAGACACAAGATCGGTCCTAATATAAGACGTATTATGAGCAAAGCTTGGCCAACAAAACCTAAGGGACTTTATTAGAACCAAGGTTGGCCGAAGCTTGTAAAGACTCACACTAAACGCAGACTACGCCTATCCAATCAAGTATTGACTCCAAAGACGGAATAAGAGTGACCCATACACAGTGTAAAACGATTGATATGAATGAACCAAACATAACGTCTGGGACCGATGGTTAACTACCTGTGAGTATCCCCGATCTTATACTTAGTGATTAAAACAACTTAGTTAAAGATAAACTTATTAGTTTATTTAGAGGTTAGTTATGTCACTTCGTTATGGTGATTAAAATAATCAA
This sequence comes from Utricularia reniformis, assembly GCA_009725065.1. NCBI lineage: Eukaryota > Viridiplantae > Streptophyta > Magnoliopsida > Lamiales > Lentibulariaceae > Utricularia > Utricularia reniformis. Next base: position 573,325 of record RWGZ01000432.1, read on the forward strand.
AGCTGAAAAAAGAGAAAATTTTATATTGAATACAGAGTAAGGCAGATACAAAGCAATGACTAGATCTAACTAATCTGCCCTTCATCTTTATCTTCCACTTCGGGCTCCTGGGGTTCGGTCCGGGCCGCGAGCCGCTTCAATTCTTCTTCTTGATCGGCCACCTTCTGGTTGACAGCTTTCTCCATCTCTTCAAAGAGATAGAAGAAAGGGTCTTCTTCTAGAACAGGCTCTTCCAAGGTCGGAATAACCTGAAACTTGCCATCTCTTTCAAGTGACTCGATCATCTTCCATCGCTCGTCCGAAGGGGAAAGCCCGAACGTCTGGATAACTTGCTCTCGCATGTTATCTAGATACTTTGCAGTGTAAACCACGTGTTTGTTATCCGCTAAAGCGAATAACAACGGGGGACTGAGCGAACCCCAGAACTGCTTCCCGGACCGAACCTTCGCCCGAAGTGCGGGCCCTTGTCAACTCTTCCTCCAAGGTCGTCTTCTCTTCCTGGGCCCGAAGGAGAAGCTCATTCAACTTATTCCTCTTCTCCTGGGCCCGACCTTGGACTTCGTTGATTTCCGCATCTTTGGCCCGCAGCTTGGCCTCCAGGTCGGCAATACGTCCCTGAGCTGTTTGCCCCGTCTTCTCCAGCTCAGAGACCTTGTTAGCTAAGAGTGAGACCTCCGTCCCGACTCTTAGTAACTCATTGTCAAGTCGGTCACGTTCCTCTCGTACCGTGACCAACTCAGTATGCTTTATTTCAACTTGCATTTTTGCAAGGTCAAGTTGATCTTGGACTTGTTGGGATACAACGCTACCACCTTGGTTCTTCTCCACGGTGATAGCAGTTGTGAAAACTTTCCTCAACATCTGCATAAGACAAATATTCTTAAGTAAAAGTTCGGGTCTTCCTGTCAAATGAAAATTACCTTAGTGGTAAGGTTGAGGAAGCCTTCCATGATTTCTTCCCCAGTCACGTCCGTCTGGACGTTCTCTGGGTTCTGCTATCCATAAAGGCGAAAGTCCTTTAGGAAAGCAGTCCTCCAGGAGGTAAGCTTCCTCCCCTTGTTGAACCTGTCCAGCAGGCCCAGATCAACTCCCCAGTCGGAGTTAGTCTTCGGGCCCAATCCAGGCTCCTTCAAAACTATCCCCTTAGTAGGGACCGGAGCGCCGTCCTCATTTCTCAGCCTCTTCAGCTCCTGCGGGGCTTCCGCTTCGGTCACCCTCTTCCCTTTTCATAAGGGCACCGGCGGCAGGGAGACGTTCACCTTGAGCTGGGGACCGGGGAGAACCTTCTCCACGGGAACGGCTCCCTGCAGCAACAAAGTAACAGTTTTAGCATTAATGAAGGAGGCATTACCGATTTGATAGAGGCTGGATAAGCTCAATGAACGAATCCGAGCCTTTATCACCTCCTCTACCACTCCAAATACCCGAAACGCAGGCCCGTCCCCAGAAGAAGACTGCCCAGTGCAGCGAAGGGTCAGCGTGCCCGCGTCGGTTGTTTGGATCTGGGGGTCCCCGGACCCCGAAGGGACCAGCGTACCCCCCGTTGCTGATTCACTTGCTTCAGCGCTGCCCGATGCTTCCCTTTGTCACTCAGAAGGACGGACCGAAGCAGCTGCCATGCGTTTAAAGCGCGAGCTCGGCATTGTTTCAGTTGAATCTGCAAAACAAATACATAAGGATCAGGAAAGATTAAAATATAAACACTACATCATACCCGATCCTTCTGATGGATCTGAACTAGAAAAAACCCCCTTCGGGGCTGGGGCTCCGGTCCTACCCGCAACACCTATTTCTATCAACCTTTTCTTCCGAAGCAGATCTATTCGCCTAAGGCGTGCTTCGGGAGGGGGGAATATCGCAAGTGTGTTTGCGGTGTTCGTGCGGGAGGGGTTGAACCTACTTCGGTCCAACTGACCTATGCGTGGGTGGGTCAAAAGTGGCCATACTTTCAACAGATCCTCTTTGGGGACCGTAATCCACACGTAGCAGGCCTCCCACGCATGAAGAGATTCCTCCTTATCTACAATTGCGCACTCTTTGGTGCGCACCGCTATATAGTATAACTTGCGGCAACCCAACAGACCCTTCCTCTTTTGGGATCCCACCAAGAACAAATTAAAGAAGTGTTCTAAGGTCGGGGCCTGATTCTGTTGGTAACAATAAAAAATAAACGCAACTATATACACATAACTGCCCGGGAACAACGCAAAAGTGGGGCAGTGAATCTCCTTAAGCACGGCCGCTACAAAGGGATGTAGCGGAAAACGAAGCCCGCACTTAAGAGAGGCGTAACTGACCGGAATGGCCGTTGCCGGCACATTCATTTCCGCCGGAAGGAAACATGGAATATCTTCTTGTCCCTTCCAGATAGAGTAATGTGCCGGAATTGAAAACCTAAATCTAAATTCCTCAATGTCCAACTTAGACATAGAAGGGTAATGCATTTTGTGGGGAGCCATAAGTGTATACCTTAGGAAAAACGGATTGAAAAAAAGAGTTGGATGAAAAATCGATTGAGGGCACAAGAACTTGCTGCAATTTCTCATTCGCGATAATGACGGTGAGGAGAAACAGTGCCAGAATCCTGATTTAAATATTAATCTCACAGCCAATGGTGAGCCGCCACGTAATACTGCCAAAAACAGCGACTGTACGGGGCGCACTCATCACGCCTCTTGAACTGCCGAATGTGAAGAGGCGCGGGTCGAGATATTAATATTTAAAGAATAACGAAGATAAAAATATAACTTTAATATACGTTATTAAGTTTTAAACGTAATTGGCTCATACGCTAAGGGAAAGATCGGTCCCCTGGACTCTCACTATCTACTGGTACGGTCCCCTGTTCTCATGAATGTACAAACATCATGTGATCGGCCTTGTATCACCTCTGCGATTGACAATCAAGCCCCGAGGGGCTAGTGATGAGAACTTTAGGATCGGGTACCTTGTGATGGGTGAGGCCCAACAACCGTTGGGCCGATTCAAATAATGAAAACAAACCCCTACAGCCCATTTACACACGTAAGAAAGAGCGGTCCGATGTTNTGGACATCGTTGATTTCCGCGTCTTTGGCCCGCAGCTTGGCCTCCAGGTAGGCAATACGTCCCTGAGTTGTTTGCCCCGTCTTCTCCAGCTCAGAGACCTTGTCAGCTAAGAGTGAGACCTCCGTCCCGGCTCTTAGCAACTCATTGTCTAGTCGGTCACGGTCCTCCCGTACCGTGACCAACTCAGTATGCTTTATTTCAACTTGCATTTTTGCAAGGTCAAGTTGATCTTGGACTTGTTGGGATACAACGCTACCACCTTGGTTCTTCTACACGGTGATAGCAGTTGTGAAAGTTTTCCTCAACATCTGCATAAGACAAATATTCTTAAGTAAAAGTTCGGGCCTTCATGTCAAATGAAAATTACCTTAGTGGTGAGGTCGAGGAAGCCTTCCATGATTTCTTCCTCAGTCACGTCCGCCTGGACGTTCTATGGGTTCTGCTCTCCATAAAGGCGGAAGTCCTTTAGGAAAGCAGTCCTCCAGGAGGTGAGCTTCCTCCCCTTGCTGAACATGTCCAGCAGGCACAGAGCAACTCCCCAGTCGGAGTTGGTCTTCGGGCCCGATCCAAGCTCCTTCAAAACTATCCCCTTAGTGGGGACCGGAGCGGCGTCCCCCTTTCTCAGCCTCTTCAGCTTCTGCGGGGCTTCCGCTTCGGTCGCCCTCTTCCCTTTTCCTAAGGGGACCGGCGGCAGGGAGACGTTCACCTTGAGCTGGGGACCGGGGAGAACCTTCTCCACGGGAACGGCTCCCTGCAGCAACAAAGTAACAGTTTTAGCATTAATGAAGGAGGCATTACCGATTTGATAGAGGCTGGATAAGCTCAATGAACGAATCCGAGCCTTTATCACCTCCTCTACCACTCCAAATACCCGAAACGCAGGCCCGTCCCCAGAAGTAGACTGCCCTGTGCAGCGAAGGGTCAGCGTGCCCGCGTCGGTTGTTTGGATCTGGGGGTCCCCGGACCCCGAAGGGACCAGCGTACCCCCCGTTGCTGATTCACTTGCTTCAGCGCTGCCCGATGCTTCCCTTTGTCACTCAGAAGGACGGACCGAAGCAGCTGCCATGCGTTTAAAGCGCGAGCTCGGCATTGTTTCAGTTGAATCTGCAAAACAAATACATAAGGATCAGGAAAGATTAAAATATAAACACTACATCATACCCGATCCTTCTGATGGATCTGAACTAGAAAAAACCCCCTTCTGGGCTGGGGCTCCGGTCCTACCCGCAACACCTATTTCTATCAACCTTTTCTTCCGAAGCAGATCTATTCGCCTAAGGCGTGCTTCGGGAGGGGGGAATATCGCAAGTGTGTTTGCGGTGTTCGTGCGGGAGGGGTTGAACCTACTTCGGTCCAACTGACCTATGCGTGGGTGGGTCAAAAGTGGCCATACTTTCAACAGATCCTCTTTGGGGACCGTAATCCACACGTAGCAGGCCTCCCACGCATGAAGAGATTCCTCCTTATCTACAATTGCGCACTCTTTGGTGCGCACCGCTATATAGTATAACTTGCGGCAACCCAACAGACCCTTCCTCTTTTGGGATCCCACCAAGAACAAATTAAAGAAGTGTTCTAAGGTCGGGGCCTGATTCTGTTGGTAACAATAAAAAATAAACGCAACTATATACACATAACTGCCCGGGAACAACGCAAAAGTGGGGCAGTGAATCTCCTTAAGCACGGCCGCTACAAAGGGATGTAGCGGAAAACGAAGCCCGCACTTAAGAGAGGCGTAACTGACCGGAATGGCCGTTGCCGGCACATTCATTTCCGCCGGAAGGAAACATGGAATATCTTCTTGTCCCTTCCAGATAGAGTAATGTGCCGGAATTGAAAACCTAAATCTAAATTCCTCAATGTCCAACTTAGACATAGAAGGGTAATGCATTTTGTGGGGAGCCATAAGTGTATACCTTAGGAAAAACGGATTGAAAAAAAGAGTTGGATGAAAAATCGATTGAGGGCACAAGAACTTGCTGCAATTTCTCATTCGCGATAATGACGGTGAGGAGAAACAGTGCCAGAATCCTGATTTAAATATTAATCTCACAGCCAATGGTGAGCCGCCACGTAATACTGCCAAAAACAGCGACTGTACGGGGCGCACTCATCACGCCTCTTGAACTGCCGAATGTGAAGAGGCGCGGGTCGAGATATTAATATTTAAAGAATAACGAAGATAAAAATATAACTTTAATATACGTTATTAAGTTTTAAACGTAATTGGCTCATACGCTAAGGGAAAGATCGGTCCCCTGGACTCTCACTATCTACTGGTACGGTCCCCTGTTCTCATGAATGTACAAACATCATGTGATCGGCCTTGTATCACCTCTGCGATTGACAATCAAGCCCCGAGGGGCTAGTGATGAGAACTTTAGGATCGGGTACCTTGTGATGGGTGAGGCCCAACAACCGTTGGGCCGATTCAAATA
>RWGZ01000443.1:0-86162 GCA_009725065.1 Utricularia reniformis
TAGGAACGTAAAAGAATAGAGAGAAAGAATATAGAGAGGAGAGGAAAAGATAAGTGAATGAGTGTAATAAATGAAGGAAATGAAAATGAATAAAATCTTACGAGCTTCAATGCATTATACAGAAGTTTCTTTTAATAGACTATGACCGTTTTACAGATTTTGTAGGGGGAGGACCGGAGACTTAAGTGACGTTGGAACTGAGGTCGTCGATCGTCCGCTGTACGAGTTGCCTTTTTGTTTTCGTTTTGGTTGTTATCACTTAGTTGTGTTTTGAAAAAAAAAACGATGGTATTTCCGGTTTTGAATTATGTTTTAATTAAAATGCTCATTTTAATGTCACCTGCGCATAGAAAAAGTTAGGGCTGGTTTACGGTCGTTACAGTGGCCGCGCGAACTCGTGCGAGTTGTCGCGAATAGTGACCCAGATGAGCGCAGAGAACACTGTACGATGAGCGTGGCCGCGCGAACTCGTGAGAGTTGTCGCGAATAGTGACCCAGATGAGCGCATAGAACACTGTACGATGAGCGCAGCCGGCACTGTACGATGAGGGTGGCCGCGCGAACTCGTGCGAGTTGTCGCGAATAGTGACCAGATGAGGGTGGTCACGAGAACTCGTGCGAGTTGTCGCGAACAGTAGCTGAAAAAACGAAGTCTCGTGATTTCGGGTGCAAATCTTGCATTGTGAGATGCCAAAAGGATCCGAATCCCTTCTCAATGCCTTAGGACCCCTATTTATAAAGAAATGTAGCCCAAAACACAAGTTTAGGCCCAAGAGCCCAATTTCATTAGATTAAGCCCAAGTCACCTTAAATAATATCCAATTAAATTAGAACAAATATCATTCTGCAATAGAACTTCGGAAATGCGTCTCGATCCAGAATTAGGCGGGAATATCGACGAGAAAATACCGGAGGACCCCGTAAAATAATCCACTGCTTCCAGATAGCGAATAGGCGGCCACATAACATCATTGCAACTGACCGGTGCGCTCCCGGGTGGCAAATTACGAAAATACCCCTGGCCCCGTCCGGGGCCGAAATGACCCGAAACATCTCAAAATGCTTACAGAGACTTTATACGGGGCCTAGCGGGCAAGAATTGTGAGAATACCACTTGAGAATGTCATCCGATAAAAATACCGAAAATACCAATAACTGCGTCGGACGAGTCCCCGGGTATGGATAAGTACAAGAGAATATACCCGGGTAATATCACTGGCCAATCCTTTCATCGTCAATACCCTGTTGAATTGAGTCTACAACGTACAATATCAAAAGTTTATTATAAGCACTTTATTAATAAAATACATAAAAGTTACATTCAGCAATTCATTTTCGTTATGTAGCAGTTCCAACTGTGTAGTTAACTCAACATTGCAAACTACACTTTCTACTAACTGACTTTCCAACTTCTGATTGCATTTCTTCAACACATCAATATCCACTCGTATAGCAACTATGATTGCATCAGCATTTCCGAATCTTTCTAGTAATCGATGGATCTCAGCACTACGTGAATCAGAATCATCAGGCATGTAGAATTCTCCTTCTGGCCAATCAGGTAACGATGTCTTAGTATCTGTATCAGGTTGATGTGATTGGCCAACATCATGACCCACAGCTGCATCTTCAAATTGTCTGGCTCCCATCGATTTTCACGTGGATTTGCATGCCAAAAATGTGCGGGTGCATTATACAATCGTCGAGTACCTTTAAAAAATTGAAACAATAAATATTTAATTAAAAATTAACCAAAATATAAAATATTATTACCTCTTTGCAAAATCGGATGCATAGTCACATCTTCAATTCTATAACTCTACATCATGATCTGCACTTGAAGTGCTAATTTCTTAGTTTTGGAGAGGGGATGAACTCCTTCAGGTTTCCCGACCCCTGGAACGCACTGCAGTAGTGCCGGGAACCCCCAAACCTCATTCGGTGGCGATGTCACCCAAACAAAGTTTTCGTACTATTTTCCGAGAGTGTCTCAGAACTTGGTCATGAACTTCACCTTACCGGTGAAGTAATACCTGTCAGCATGACTATCGACTTTTTTGCAACTACAAACTGCAAAAAAGTCGGATAGTATCGGAACGCGATTGTCTTCTTCGCAAAACTTCAAATATCCATGAATCATGACAATGTTTTGTGGGGCTAGAGCACTGAGTGATAGATTTACACACTGTAGTAAATCTTCAATAAAGCCGTGAATCGGAAAACGAAGACCACAGTGAAAATGTTCCACCGCAACGATGATCGGGTTAGCTCCAACTCGTGGCGATGGAAAGTCAGATATCATTTCTCACTCGACTGCGTTTGTAATTATGTATTCATCGGGAACACTGTACTTTATCCTAAGATGATGAAAATAATCTGTCATTCACCTGAAAAAATTAACAACCGAATTTAATAAGCATATTGTTATAAACTAGTTAGCATATAAAAATACACTAATAAAAATACAAATACAAATACTAATGAAAAAAAATAAAATTGAAAAAAATTTTATTTTCTAAATTAAATCAATGATAATCAATATATTACTAATATATATTCATATTAAATCTAAGATAATCTAACAAATATTGAAGTTTTAATGTGCACATGAAAAAAAAACTAAATAATACATTTTAAAAATTATTCAAATAAAAAATTATAAGATTGAATAAGGAAATAAAACTTATAAGAAAGTTAAAATTAGAATTATCTCCTCAAATTTGAATAATTAAAAACTAAATTTTAGGAAAATTAACTATGTACCTAAATTTTTGCAAATAAGTAACAAATTATCCTTAAATTTAGGAAAAAATTAATTAAAAAGTGAATAGCAATTACTACTAATTCTCTACTGAAAAATTTAAAACATTCTTATCACTATCTCAATAAATTGCTATTTAGAATCAATTTAATCCAAACTTTTGGTAGCAATTGGATCCTAATCATAACTTCAAAATCATAAACCCTAATGGGAAATTTCGGTGCCAAATTGGTGCCAAAATACCCACAAAAATCGTCAATTTTTATCAAGTATGAGTACCAAAACTAAAATATTTGTAAGTTACCTTGAATTGGAGGCAAGAAAACGCGAAAAATGCAAAATCGGGAGGAACAAACTTTTGTTCGAAAATTCGGGGAGATTGAAAAGGAACACTGCAATTGAAAAATAAATCGTCAAAATTGAACAAGAATGATGCCCAAAACAAGAATAATTGTAAGTTACATTTGATTCTGGGCAAAAGCAACGCAAAAAAAGGAATTATCGAGAAGAATAACCGAGGGGATGTCAATGAAAACGAAACCAGAGACAGTTTATTTATAAAAAATAAACATTAAAACTTTTTTTTTTCATTTAAAAAAATAAAAGACTAGTCCGGTTTCTTTTATTGCAGAAATCGGACTATATTTTAAAAAAAGAAATTAAAAAGACTAGTCCGGTTTCCGGTTTAACAGAAATAGAGCTAGGCTCTGAAATAAAAAAATAAAAAGAGTAGTCCGGTTTCTGGTGTTACAGAAACCAGACTACTCACACGTCAACCACTGCTATTTTGTTGAAATGACGGGAATCATTGTTATTAATTAAATAAAAAAACCATTGACTTATCATTTATTTAACTTTCTGACACGGATAGACTTCTTAAAAACTTCCTAGAAATCACATAGCAAACCCTTCGTCGATTTAGAGTAGAGTGTATATGCAAAGCCTGTTTTGAAGAAGCAAAAATATCAAAATGCATAAATCAAACATTATGCTACGAAATTTATGTGTTCATTTTGTGGGTTTTCAATTATCTTCCCTCAATGACTTTCATTTCGTTAGGAATGGAGATCGGGTGATACTCTAAGGGCTCGATAGTGGAAGACCGATTGGGGGAAACCTAACATGAAGCGGTGATGTTGATAAGCTTAATTGGTCCCGTTGGCCGATCAAGGATACCGATTGGACGATTGTGATGAGTCTATTTGATAGCGGTTGAATTAGACTTGAATCGGGATTCAAAAGAATCACAGAGGAAATATGTTTCCTTAATTGACCCATGAAATATTTGGAATAAGATATTGAGATATATCTTATTGGTTGCATATATAAAAGAATATAGTGAGATATCTTATTGGTTACATATATATGGAAGAAAATATGAAGATATATTCTGGTGATATATATATAGAATAATAAATGCAAATATATCTTGTTAGATAGATATATGGAAGATACGGTCAAAGATATGGAAAGAGAATATTGTAGAATATTTCATAAATTATATCCTAGTTCAGATTCTATAAATAGAGACATCATGAAGACAATTGTAATCAATTAATTCTATTCTTCTTATGATAATGAGTTCACGGTCGATGTTTATTGGTCACGTGGTTTTCCTAGTTTTGGGTTTCCATGGTAAATCTTGTGTCTTTTACATTTCTTCATTTACATTCAGTTCTTATCGCATTAATTCAATCCGACCCCGGATAACGGTAATTCTTCTCTTTTCCGGGAGGAGGGAATTTTCTCAACACATTTTTGTTTGCACATTTCATTGATTCTTAGAAAAGAAACAATGAAACAAAAGCGACTGATCTTATTTCTCAAAATTTATCTTATGTAAAGTTTCAATAGATCCAGGAAATTTTAAGTTTTTTCAATTGCAAACATGATGCTGAAAAAATGTAAAGTGATTTTACCCATATGCATTTTCTTGATTGAAAAAAGTTTTAGAACAATCCGAATATCTCGCTCTAAAAAACTTTTCAAGCGTGAATATCTTATCTTATTAATTTTTCAATTGTATAAATCATTGTTTTCATACCGGACGGTATACCGCCCGGTACGTCAAATTTCGTTCGGTACCGGTATTTTTTTTCGTACCACCCGATACCGAGTATTAGGGTCAATTTCAGGGTTTTTTTGTGTCTCATTCTAAAAAACTAATTAAATATTAATTTTTTTTAAAATAAAATAAAATAAAATTTGGTACCGACCGATATACCAGTCGTATCGCTCATATCGCTCCGAATCGGTACGTAATTCTGGACCGGTATGAAAACATTGGTATAAATATGATTTTTGATTTTCGTACATAACTCAAGAAATATCGATTTTACATATAATTTAACATTGATACAATTTTGAATATTAAAAAATATAAATCAATTAATTTAAGTCAATTATATTTCTTCATAGTAAGAGATCCATATATAATTTTACTAAATTCACACTTTTTCATCACATTATTATAAATACATTGAAATCATCCCACTTTATCATTCTACCAAACAATTCACAATTTAATGTCCAATTTCCAATTCGAGCGATTGTATTGGTAAGACATTATTTGCATCCAATAAACATTGAAACCCGAAAATTCGATTGATTTTATAGGTGAACGAAAACAAGCAAAATTGAAATTCAAAAACATGAAAATTTTACCAAAATTGAAGAACTCGAAGCTTTTCAAGCGACAGAGACCGGAGGCTGTTTCAGAGATTCGAATTTCTTGCTAGAATTATCTTGAAAATCCTCCATGTTATAGATAACGGTGATGTAAAGCGAACAGCTAGGGCAACGGGCTATTTCCTCTCCAATTCGGAGATCGTCCTTCGTTATTTGGAATAAATCGCCACACGGACATGGATACGTAAAAGCTTGTAGTTCTTCGTTCCACTCCATGTCTTCGATCTCCACATCGTCGTACGACATCGGGTAAACAATTTAGGGTTTGTTTCTTCTTCTATCCTTTTTGGTTGAGATTGCGGCATAAAGACGAAATATACTTCTTATACTGGCTTGGGCCTTTATGGGCTTGTCTTTTATATAAACAAAATATTTGGGCCTAAAATAGTTAACAAAGTATTTTGCTTTAAGTTTTTATAAATCCAAAATTAAGGGATATTGTGTCAATTGAGTGCATCCTAACGGTGGGTATGGGTTGATCCACTCGTATGAATGGATTAAGCCGTAGATTGGTCCATAAAAAATATATATATAATTTGGGCTGTAAAAATCAATCTGTACGGATTGTAATTCTATAAATTCTTCAAAAATGTAAAAAAAGAAAAAGATAGAATTATAATTCTAAACATTCGCAAACTAGATCGTGCTTTCCAAACACATGCATTTCATTAATTGAAAAAATAAATTGCTCGTGTTTGGTAAACGTTAGTCTAATAAGTATAAAACGTTCACTTTGAACGACCACAAATTCCATAAATGGATCCAAATCCACTATATTTTCCGCAAATCCCCAAAATTAGATCATTTATACTTTCTATTAAAACTGATTTTGTTAACCAACATCGTAGTTTAAATGATTACAAATGGTCATGTTTACTTGCTTGAGGTTAAATATCTGGTTCTTTATGATGCCTCATGAAGTTATACGAAATGTAAAAATACAAAACAAACAAAAGAAAAAAAACTCAAAAGTCATTTAAAATCAAATGAATTTTTTTATAAAAAATTTTAAACATTGGTTCAACTCATGTTTTTGGAACGGTAAGAATTAAGAGTGAAGAGGAGTCTTTTTTACCCATTTGTAATAGATTTCNGCCTTCGGCTGAGGAACACGAGTCTCGCCGTCTTTCAGCTATTACATCTCTTCATCGCAACATTGTTTATCCGCCCAACGGAATTGCGGTTTCGCACGCTGCAACCTTTCTCGCACAAGGCTTTGCTCAACTCGTAAACGACAAGTTATTGTTCTACCACTTAGTCCAGAATTTTAGAGTCGCATGCCATTGTTTGGGTGCTACCTTCAATGTTCATGGCTAATATGCAGACGTATTATTCAATGCATTTAATTTGATTAGTGAAGCCATTGCATGATTCTTTACATGTTTATTGCTTCTTGGGTCTTCGAACTATCTTTTCCTTTATAATTTTCAGGGTGTAGACTGTAGATGACTCTGATGTTTTGGTTTTTAGAAATATTGGCTAAATTTGTACGCCTTTGTGGTACTTTTTCAAACAATTACTCTGTCTGTAATGAAATTCAATAATTGGCGTAAATTTTTTATCATGAGTATTTTACTGATTTTGTTTTAATTTCTATGATCTGTGTTCTTGTTTTCAATTTGTCAATAGATTGGTTTCAATCCGTCATGCAGCAGCTAGAGCTTATGGAGCTCTATGTGCAGTGTTGGGCTCTATGTTATTAGCATCAAATGGAAGGCAGAACCATGTGATGCTTGGAAATTTGATCGATGGGTTTACTGGATGGTCCTTAATATCCCTGAGAAATATTAGCAATGGAATATCGCAGCTTGCTTTGGAGAGCCTTCACGAGTTTCTTAGTATTGGAGAGGTAGGTGCAATCGAAAGATATACATATCCAATTCTCAGGGCTTGCCAGGAACTTCTTGAGGATGATAGGATGCCCTTCAGTTTAATGCCAAGGATTTCAGGTGTCTTAACATTGATTTCATTGAAGTTTTTTAGGGTTTTCCAACCACATTTCAAGGATATTGTTGATATTATCCTTGGATGGTCGTTGATACCAGATATCACAGAGTCTGATAAGCATGATATTATGGACAGTTTATTACATTTTCAGAAATACTGGGTTAATAATTTGCAGTTTTCTATAGGATTGCTCTCAAAGTTCTTAGATGACATGGATTTATTACTTCATGATGGAAGTGGAGATGGTCCTCAACGCCTCAAAAGATTACTTGCGCTTCTTTCTTGTTTCTGTACAGTTCTACAGTCAGTTGCTTCTGGGTTTCTGGAAATCAATTCTCTTGATAAAATCAGAGTACCACTTACCCAGATGCTTCCTGTTTTATTGAGATGCTTATCTATGATTGGAATAAAATTTGGATGGCCTGAATGGATTGAGCAATCTTGGAAGTGTATGACACTTTTGGCTGAAATATTGAGTGAAAGGTTTTCTTCTTGTTACCCTGTTGTGGTAGATATATTGTTCCAAAGTTTAGAAGCGGGAATTTCTAGTTTCCATTTGCATGGTGTTCTTAAAACTAATCTGCAATTGATGTCTCTTCAGAAGCTTGGACTTATTCCATTATCGCTCCTCAAGATTTTGCAATTTGATAAACCATTATCTCAGTTGCGCTTGCATCCAAATCACCTAGTGACTGGAAGTGCTGCAGCAACATACATCTTCTTACTTCAACATGATAGAACAGATGTAGTAGAAACAACTATGAACTCTTTGTTCGATGAGCTAAAACTGCTGAAATTCGAACTTATGAAAACTTCAGGTGAAGAGGATCGCGTAGAGGTGATGACAACTTCAAATACCTATTCTAAAAATGAACTTGTGTGTTTGATTAGTTTTGATATTAAAGTACTATTAAGCTGTGTTGCATTACAAAGAAAAGATCACAGCACAACTCTTCAAGTGAATGACACAGCCTTTTTTGTTGGGAATGCTGAAAAGCTGGCCACCTTTTTAAGTGAGAATTTTAATCTTTTTGAGTGGCCTATGAAAACGTCCTTGAAACTGCAAGTCACTCTTATTAAAACAATGGAAAGGCTTTCCACAGTTGACTTTATGAGAAAGTGCTCTATTATAAAAGAGAATAACGAAGAAAATTTTATTGAGACTCTGCCATCGGAATATGCAGGCAAAGATCTGAGGAATCAGTTCTCTGTGATCTTGATTGGTCATTTTAGGATATACACCCCATTTCTCATTAAAGCTCTTGATATTTCTTCTCCTTTAGCAATCAAAGTGGAAGGTCTAGTATGGATATGTAAATTATGTGACCATGTTATTGATGTACATAAAACTATCAAAGTTCCGTTCTATCCTTGCCAAGCAGTTGCATGGTCCAAAATGACTCAGAGTTTTCTATTTTCAGTTTTAGTGGTTTCATCAGATCGGGAACCAGAAGTGCGTGCTCTAGTGGCGACTGTACTTCAAATGCTGTTAAGAGCAAAACTAATCCACCCTATGCACTTTTTTAACGTTGCTCATACCGTACTTGGCAAACTTGGTGATCCAGAAATAGAAATAAAGAATGCATACGTGAGGTTGTTTTTGGATGTGTTGCCTCTTACAATATATATGTGCAGTCTTTCTGATGAAGGATTTAAAACATCTCAGCCTCAGTTGACTGCATCAGCTAATAGGTGCTACTTTCATTGGAAGGAAATTTTCGCTCTTAAGCAGCTGCCACAGGAATTTCACTCCCATCAACTTTTTTCTATTTTGAGTTATATTTCACGGAGAGGGAAAGTGCCCATTTCCTCTTGGATCCAGCAGCTTGTTCTTTCCTGCCAGAGTAAAAAACAGAGCCTATCTAGTCATCCAGTGGAATCTGAGGTTTTTAATGCCATTGGTTTGTGGTCAGACATCAATGTGGAGGAAGACTTTCTCGAAAGAGTTTGCTCAGTAAACTACCTTGCCGGTGCCTGGTGGGCTGTGCATGAAGCAGCTAGATTTTGCATTACAAATAAACTTCGGACTAACCTTGGGGGGCCAACTCAAACTTTTGCCGCATTGGAACGTATGATTCTTGATATTTCTCAGGTGCTGCAGCTCGAAATGGATCAAAGTGATGGGACTTTAAGTTTGATTGGCCCCAATGCTCATGTACTGCCAATGAGATTATTACTAGAATTTGTGGAGGCATTGAAGAAAAATGTGTATAATGCTTATGAAGGATCAACCATCATACCACCTGCTTCCAGGACAAGTTCATTATTTTTCAGTGCCAATAAAAAAGTTTGTGAAGAGTGGTTCTCTCGAATTACCGAGCCTATGATGGAGGCGGGACTCGTACTGCACTGTAGTCATGCGACTGTTCATTATTGTGTACATCGGCTGATGGATATCAGTAGCTGTGGGTCTTCAGCACTGTTAGAAAGGTCAAGACTCATTCCACATGAAAATATACATAGTGCTGGAGCCAGATACTCTGGAGATATTCTTACAATCATAAGGAACTTGGCTTTGGCTTTATGCAAGATTCATGAACCTGAAACATTGATTGGGTTGCAGAGGTGGGCAGCAGTGGTTTTCTCTCCCTTGACAGCTATTGAAACCCAAGGTGCAGGCAACCATCTTTACATGGGAAAATTTTCATTTATCAATGGGCTTGTGTACCAAGCAAGAGGTCAGTTTGAAAAGGCTGCTGCTTATTTTATCCATTTGTTACAAAGTGAAGAATCACTCTCTTCTATGGGTTCTACTGGTATTCAGTTTGCTATTACACGTATAATTGAGAGTTATTCAGCCACTTCTGATTGGAGATCTCTTGAATCCTGGCTGTTAGAACTGCAAAATATTCGTTCAAAGTATGCTGGAAAGAGTTTTTCTGGAGCTTTGACAACTGCTGGAAATGAAATAAATTATATTCAAGCCCTGGGTTGCTTTGATGAGCAGGATTTTAAGGCAGCAAGGTCTTACCTTGATTTGACCCCGAAAAATAGCAATGAACTAACACTTGATCCCAGGTTGGCTTTGCAAAGAAGTGAGCAAATGCTTCTGCAAGCAATGATTCTTCGAGTTGAAGGGAAGATAGATAATGTACCCCATGAGTTGCAAAGAGCCAGGCTCATGTTGGAGGAGGCATTAACCGTTTTGCCACTCGATGGATTGGTGGAAGCAGCACCATATGCCAATCAACTCTTCTGTATTTCTACATTTGAAGAGGGTTTCAAGAACAGGGGCACTGCAGCTGAAGGCTTCCAGTCCATCCTTAGTACATACATTCAGACAATCCAGTTTTCTCTTTTTGACCAAGTTCATCAAGATTGTGGTCTATGGCTAAAAGTCTTTCGAATTAGTCAGAATATTGCCCCGGTTTCAGTAGTGACTCTTGAGCTTTGCAAAAATTTAGTTTTGTTAGCTCGCAAGCAGACAAATTTAATGTTGGCATCTCGACTAAACAACTACCTGAAAGACCATGCTTCGCTTTGTCACGATGAATGTTTTCGTGAATATTTTACGTTATGTGGAGAATATGAGGATGCTTTAATACTTCATGCTGAAAATAAAATGGAGGCTGCATTTAAGAATATTTGGTCATTTGTTCGTCCTTTCATGGCTTCTTCTTCAATAGTCCCACGTAAATTTCATGAACACGCTTTAAAGGCCAGAGCTTGTTTAAAAATTTCTAATTGGCTACAGAAATTTCATATGGGCAAAAACTCGGAGAATGTTGCCCTAGAGATGCAAGAAATTTTGAAGGATGGTGTACTTTCTTCATCGGGAAAAGAGGGGATCGTCTCTGATGATGGTAATCAAAGTTCTCACTCTTGTCACAGGGTCACTAATGATGAACTAGTTGGTTCTTTCAGGAAGGCGTCCACTCTTTTCTGTCCTATGATGGGAAAGTCATGGATTATGTATGCTTCCTGGTGTTATACCCAAGCTACTACTTTGGTATCTCCTGGCTGCAAAAGAGCTCTTGATTCATGTTCTCTTTCAAGTGTCCCAATTAATGAAATACAACAGAATAGATTTTGTATTAATGAAAGAGAGAAATTTCATGTGAAAAATAGAGTTTTGCATTTCATTCCTGGCAATTATGACCTTAGAGGGATCAATGAAGATAGTGAAGATCACAATGTTTCTGTTTTTTCTGACGACAAAGTGAAGCTTTTAGTGCAGAAAATAATCGATGCATTAGAAAATGCTGCTGGAACACCTGGGGAGGAGGAATTTTGTGGTAATAGCATATCTGCTAAGCTCTTTGCTGTGCTTAAGAGTTGTTTTAACTCAACTAACATTGCCCTAAGTGATGCAGAGATAGCATCCTTGGTGACTGATTTGGTTGATGTTTATTGGTCTTTAAGGTCGAGAAGGGTTTCTTTGTTCGGTCAGGCTGCTCAGGGTTTTATAAATTTTCTTTCATTTTCTTATTCAAATAGCTTTGATTTTCAATTAACTAGTTTTCATGAGGAATCGAAGTTTAAACATGCGAGTTACACCCTGAAGTCCATGCTTTATGTGTTGCATATTCTGGTAAACTATGGAATAGAGCTGAAAGATATTCTTGAACCTGCTCTTTCAAAAGTCCCTATGCTGCCATGGCAGGTAAGGTTCATATTTCTGAGTTTTATGACGTTGCAATCAAATTGTAAATGAATGTGCTATCTTTTGAAGGAAATAACACCACAAATTTTTGCTCGCTTAAGTTCTCATCCAGAAAAAAACGTGAGAAAGCAATTAGAAACCTTGCTTGTAAATCTGGCAGAATTTTCTCCATGCTCCTTGATTTACCCAACACTTCTTGATGCAAATTTTCCTAATAAGGAATCTTCAGAGGAAATTCAGAAGATCCTTGCTTGCTTGGTTAGCAATCTCTATCTCTTACCTTCTTCTCTTTCTCTACTTAATTTACTCATTTATTTTTCTGAGATATATATTGTTACCTAGTTATTTATGGAACAACATCTACACCGTAAGTTCGTCCATTTCCATTGACCTTAATTATGGATGATAGGACCTTTAAATGGTTTGGATTCAGTTTTTGTTAGTTGTAAAATGCTTTAATCAGTGTATGCGAATTTGGAAAAATTTAAATGGTAATCAACTAGGTTTCCTTGGTGCTGATTATGACAGTTGAAGTTTGCATTATTTTGATTCACAGAATAGATCGCACCCTCTACTAGTGCAAGATGCACAACTGATGATAATGGAGCTAGAAAACGTGACAGTCCTTTGGGAGGAATTGTGGCTTGGAACACTTCATGATCTACATGCAGGTGACTTTTCCTGGTGCTTTGACTTGATATTGAATGCATAAACCATACATTACTTCACACATAAATTGCTTCAAACATGCACTTACCTTCTCTATGAAGCTAATTCCTCACAAAGCTACTATGCATCAGTTGTTTAATCACTGGCATGGGGTTTGTTTATCTCTTAATAAATTATTTATTGGTCTAATCAATATACATATCTGCGCTAGATGTAATGAGGCGCATTAATTTGTTGAAAGAGGAGGCTGCGCGAGTTGCTGAAAATGCAACTCTGACTCAGGAGGAGAAGAACAAAATTAATGCTGCAAAGTACACTGCAATGATGGCTCCCATCATTGTCACCTTGGAACGTCGTTTGAGTTCAACTTCTAGAAAACCTGTAACTCCCCATGAATTATGGTTCTTGGATGAGTATAAAGAAAAAATAGATTCAGCAATCAGGAAATTCAAGATTCCACCATTTTCCATTGGAGCATTAGGAGACATGTGGCGTCCATTTGAGTCAATTGAAATCTCCTTGGCATCCAATCATAGGAAATCCTCTATTTCTTTTGGGGAAGTTGCCCCTAGATTGGCTTCTCTATTGTCTTCCAGTGCACCTATGCCTGGTCTTGAAAAGCAAGTTATATTGTCTGGATCAGAAACTAGTTTCGACAGCTTAAACCATGGAATTATAACTATTGCTTCCTTTTCTGAACAGTTAGCCATATTGCCCACCAAAACAAAGCCGAAGAAACTTGCCATTGTGGGGTCTGATGGTCATAAGTACACCTATCTCTTAAAGGGTCGAGAAGACTTGCGTCTTGATGCTCGAATTATGCAGTTACTTCAATCTGCTAACACTTTTCTGCAGTCTTCAGTAGCAGTGGCACGTAAGCAATCGCTTTCTATCCGTTCTTACTCTGTAACACCCATTAGTGGAAGAGCTGGTCTAATCCAGTGGGTGGATAATTCCATTAGCATATATAGTGTTTTTCAGTCGTGGCAGAAAAGAGCACAATTGCAACAGATTTCCGCATTGGGTCCTGATACAAATACTGTGGTGCCCCCTGTGCCACGACCTAGTGACATGTTTTATGGCAAAATTATACCTGCACTTAAAGAAAAGGACATAAGAAGAGTAATTTCGAGAAGAGACTGGCCGCATGATGTAAAGAAAAAAGTTCTTTTAGATCTCATGAAGGACACTCCAAAGCAACTTCTGTATCAGGAACTCTGGTGTTCCAGTGAAGGTTTCAATGCCTTCAGTTTAAAATTGAGGAGGTAAAGTATGTTTTGTTCATATATTATCATTCAAATGCATGATTCTTGGATATATATATTTTGTGCTTACATTCATTTCCATCGCAATAAATTCCACCTAGTGAGAAAAAGGCTATAGGGCAGTTTTTTTTTCATTTTTGTCTGCAGCGCTGACCCAACATGGTATAAATAAAGATTCAAGTTTCTCATATTCATGGAAATTATGTTTTAATAATTTGTATCTCTTGCTGCTAGTTACTTCTGCTTTAGTCACCATTTGGACATTTTCAAGTCTGCACGTTGCTCAGATGCTCTAGGGATTACAAGAATGATTGTCAAATGCGAAATCCATCTCATATCACTGAATACTGAAGTAGCATTCCACCTTGGGTTTTGGATTGTTTACTTGTGGGATCATTTACCGAATTTGATCTAATAGGTTTCCATGTTGGCAGGTTTTCGGGAAGTGTTGCAGCCATGAGTGTGCTTGGCCATGTTTTGGGCCTTGGTGATAGGCACTTGGATAATATTCTTGTTGATTTCTTTAGCGGGGAAATTGTTCATATTGATTACAATGTGTGCTTCGACAAGGGTCAGAAGTTGAAAATTCCTGAAATTGTTCCCTTCCGACTAACTCAGACAATTGAAGCGGCATTGGGGTTAACTGGCATTGAAGGATCGTTTAGATCTAATTGTGAGACTGTTTTAGGTTCTCTCAAGAAAAATAAGGATATAATTTTGATGTTGCTAGAAGTTTTTGTGTTTGATCCACTTGTGGAGTGGACGCGTGCAAATGTCCATGATGATGCAGCTGTTGTTGGTGAGGAACGAAAGGGCATGGAACTTGCGGTTAGCTTAAGCCTCTTTGCATCACGTGCCCAAGAAATCCGTGTTCCTTTGCATGTAAGAATCATAAGAATCTTTTTCTTTTCAAAATATCAGTATCATATTTTACTGAAACAATTGTACTAATCCTGGTTCTGGTGTCTGTTGATTTCTGAAGGATAACATGACTTTAGTTTTTTTCTAAATGAAGTTTAATTTGTTAATTGAATAAATGATCAATGCTTAATTATTGTTATTATTAAATAGTTTTTGGGGGAAGGGAGGAGGGCGTTAGCTGGATGTTTTTTTTCCATTTTGCACTTTCTTTTCCTATTGATATTTTTTAGTGTTATCCAGGTATGAAAAGTTATGTAATTGTAATGACTTCTTTTAGATTTTTATTTCTACAGGAACACCATGATCTTTTATTGCCTGCCTTAAAATCAGTTGAATCAGCTTTGGAGGTTTGCTTCTATTTTTTCTCCTGTTATTTTCAAGTCAATTTATTATTATACTATATATTTGTGAATTACGTACAGGGGTTCATGAGCAATTTAAATGAGTATGAAATCATATCAAGTCATTTTTATCGTGCCGACCAAGAAATATCCACTCTTGTCCAGAATGAGAAATCTGCAAAATCAGTTGTTGCTGAAGCTGCTTCTAATTTAGAACAAAGCCATGCCGTATTTGATATACACGTTCGAGAATTCAACCAAGCACAGACCATATTGAGGGATAAAGGACAAGAGGTGGCAGCCTGGATCGAGATGCATGGAAGAATTCTTCATGCTTTAAGGAATAGTTCAGTTCAAGAACTAAAGGGATTAAATAATGTATCTGTTTCAGAAGAAGCTTCATCTCTTATTTCATCTGTTTTTGGGGCTGAGGTTCCTTGGACAGTAGTTCCTGAACCCACACAAATTTATTGCTGTGACATAGATAAAGAAGTTTCTCAATCAATAGCTGAACTGGAACCTGCACTCTCTTCAGCTGTTACTGCACTGCAAATATATTCTTTTGCTTTGCAGAAGATCCTACCACAGAATTACATAGCTACCAGCCCAATGCATGGTTGGGCACAGATTATTCTTTGTCTAGATAATCCCTCACCTGAGATTATATCATTTGCCCGTAGACAGGGTACTGAGCTTGTCAATAATAGCCACATCGACATATTTGGCCAAGCCAACAGCAACTATAATGACCTTTATTTTAAACAGGCACAGTACTCTACTGATGTTAAGAGAATGGAGGAGGAGTGCTCAGTGCTTGAAATGTCTGTTGGCTCAGAGGTGGAATCAGCATCCAAGGAACGCCTTGTTTCTGCTTTCATGACCTATATTGAGCTTGCGGGGTTCAAGGGGCAAGGAGATTCTGGCTGGTCTGAAACAGCGGTTGAAAGAACAATGAGGACTCATGTTGTAATAGAGAATAAGGAGAACACGGGGCTTCTTTTAAGTATGTTGGATGCAGCAATGGGAAATTTGTTTTCTGACATTAAGCATAGGATAAAGAAAAGCCTCGATCCTTTTGACAAGAAAACAACTGCCATTAGTTTGCAGTCTGCCCATGAATCATTTTTTAAGGAATTCGAAGAGCAAATAGAAAAATGTGCACTTGTCACAGAGTTCCTTGCTGAGCTAAAGCGCCACGTTGGTTTAGATATTTGCGATGTTGATTCTGATGCAAATTTTTTGAATGACAAAAGCTGGGTTTCTATATTTAAAACCCTTATTGCACTTTCTAAAAACCTTATTAGAAATTTATCTGAGGTGATTGTGCCCATTCTGATAAAATCAGTTTCTTCATTTAATTCTGATGTTATGGAAACTTTTGGATCTGTATCCCAAATTCGAGAATCTGTAAATACAGTGATTGAACAGCTTATCCAAGTTGAGCTAGAGAGAGATTCCTTGAAGGAACTTGAGTCTAACTACTTCGTTAAAGTCGGTCTTATCACTGAAAAACAGTTGGCTCTTGAGGAAGCTGCTGTTAACGGTAGGGATCATTTATCCTGGGAAGAGTCTGAGGAACTAGCATCCCAGGAAGAAGCTTGTAAAGTGCAGCTGGATAGACTCCATCAGACATGGAATCAGAAAGATATCCGGTCTTCATCTCTTGAGAGGAAAGAGAATGGTATTAATAGTTGCTTGGAAGATGCTGAATTGCATTTACAATCCTTCATATCCATTGAGCATGAAAGGGAACCACATGTCTTGGGAACGAAAGGTCTATTGTCATCACTATTCGAGACCTTCTCTGATTTGGAACTAGTTGATCAAGCATTGATATTGTCATTTGGGCCGATTTCCTCTAGCTCAATAAGAATTACACAGATTGTTGACTCCCTAAACTCAGGTAGTTCTTTTGCTGAGTATGTGTGGAACTTTCCTGGTTTGAAAAGCATTCATGCCTTTTTTATGTGGAAGTTTTTTCTGGTTGATATCCTGCTTGGATTCTGTACACAAGATGGGGCATTATCTTTAGATCAAAATCTATGTCCTAATAAACTCAAAGATGTTGGAAAGGAAAAGCTTAGGAACCAGCTTCATGAGCACATTTGTAGGTACATGAAAGATAGAGTTGCTTCTGTATTTTGTACTATTTTAGGCAGAAAAATCAAAATTCTGCCAAAAAGTATAGAGTACATCAAAAATTCTGCAACTGGTCAAATCCAAATGGATTCCGGGGCTGTGAGTAGATTACAGAATATAATTGAAGAGTACTGCAATACGCATGAAACTTTCAGATCGGCAAGATCAGCCGCTGCTCTTATGAGGATGCGAGTTAATGAGCTTAAAGAAGTTTCTTTGAAGACCTCCTTGGAGATTGCCAGAATGGAATGGATGCATAATATCACATCCAGACCCATAGAAATATCCAATTTAATTGCTTTTGATATCTCAGATGACTATCACTTGCTTCCTTTAATATTGAACACCAATCGACCAAAATTACTTGAAAGTATGCGATCATCAATTTCCCAGATAGCTAGATCACTTGAATGTCTGCAATCTTGTGAAGGAACATCAGCGGCAGCAGAACAACAGCTTGAGAGGGCAATGAGTTGGGCTTGTATGGATTCAAGTTCAAATTCAGCTGGTAGTGCTCAAACTAAGATTTCAGGAATCCCTTCTCGATTCTATGATCAGTTGAGTGAACGTCGGAAACTTCTTCAGGATATGAGACAGAATGCTGCTGATATTATGAAACTTTGTATCTCTGTATTAGAGTTTGAGGATTCCAGAGATGGCATTGTTAGAGCCACATGTGATGCTTCTTCCTCAAAAACTGGAATGGAAAATGGTGTATGGCAGCAAAGTTACCTAAATGCAATAATAAAGTTGGATGTCACATATCATTCTTTGACACGTCAGTCTCCAGATCTTCCTTGTTCGAATTCTGATACACAAGACATAATTTTCCTTATCGATGTGACTTTGTTTTTTTGCTTCAACGCAGGAGCTGAGAAAGAATGGATGCTTGCGCAAAGCAATATGGAAGCTGCTTCAAATTGCTTGCTTGCTGCAGCTAATGAACTTTCTATGGCTATGCTAAAAGCAAAATCTAAGTCAGGTGATATGTCATTCCAATAGCTATTATGTTGTTCAAGTCCCTCCGGATCACAGTTCCATATTTTATTTCAAGCTGATAACTATGTTGGGGTTGGCAGTAGCTTTGTACATGATAGAGATTTATCTATAGATTTACAGTTTCCAAAACATATCACTAAATTTACAAATTTGCAGGTGATTTAAAGAGCACTCTTCTGGCAATGAGAGACTCTGCTTGTGAAGCCAGTGTAGCACTTTCTGCGTATGGTAGTATTATTCGATCGCATACTGCACTAACTTCTGACTGTGGTTCCATGCTTGAAGAGGTTCGAAATCATTGTGGTTTTGGTTTGCATCATATACTCACTGTTCTCAATTGATTCAAATGATACCAATGAGTTCTTACAAATTAATTTGAATCTACTCATCTCACTGCATGATTTTGAATTTATTCTTGTTAGATTTTATGTATATGCATCAACATTGAGGAGGCAAACGAGAGAAAGGCATATTATCTCATCTTAGTCAAAAGCTTAGACACTGTCATCTCATCTCAGTTTTTCTGCAGGTTTTAGCAATAACAGAAGATCTTCATGATATCCACAGTTTGGCGAAAGAAGCGGCGCTCTTACACAGTTCACTAATGAAGGAACTTTCACAGGTAGTGATAACTATCATTTTTTGCCATTTACCTGCTGATTGTGTTGCCGATATTGCTAAATTTAACGATGTGTGTTTTTATCACCTGAATAGGCCAATGCTGTCCTTATTCCACTTGAATCTTTGCTATCAAAGGACATATCTGCCATGTCTGATGCTATGGCTCAAGAAAAAGAAACTAAACTAGAGATGGCCCCAATTCATGGACAAACCATATTTCAGTCTTATTATGCTACAGTCGATGAAGCGTTACAAGTATTCAAACCATTGGTACCGTCACTTACATTGCATGTTCAAGAGCTTTTCTCTGTGTTTACCAGCCTAGCAAAGACTGCGAGTCTTCATGCTGGAAATCTTCACAAAGTAATGAACCCTTTATTCTGTTTTCCATTTCCAGTTACAAAATTTGAGAAATCATTACGTTTTCTCCAGGCTCTTGAAGGAGTAGGAGAAAACCTGCAGGGAAACACACAGGAATTAAATCCGTTACCGGATAGTATTTCTGCTTCTAGTGCTGAGAATCCACAGAAGAGCGAAATGCTGATCAACCCGGACAGTGAGAACGAGGGGGGTTATGATGATCTTCTTTTACCAAATAGTGGGTGGATATCTCCCCCAGCTACATTAAGCAGCAGCAGCACATTGTCTGATGATATCGAATCTGGTGATATAAGTATTACAGAGGATGTTAATATCCTTGATGAAACTTTGCTTCCATCAGGCTGCCCTTTTAGCCAAAATAAAGATTCTACCACACA
Source organism: Utricularia reniformis (assembly GCA_009725065.1). Classification (NCBI taxonomy): domain Eukaryota; kingdom Viridiplantae; phylum Streptophyta; class Magnoliopsida; order Lamiales; family Lentibulariaceae; genus Utricularia; species Utricularia reniformis. Next base: position 19,713 of record RWGZ01000443.1, read on the forward strand.
TGAAATGCCATTACTCGAACCACACTCTCCGAAATCGGGCAACAAAAATACGCAGGTTCTTTTTATTTTCATCTTTCATGTTTCTGGATTATGTAGTTTTTGTGGTGTCTTATGATTCCTCCTCATGCATCAGGAAACTCCTAATATTTCTCCTGTGCAAGAAGATGAGCCGCAGATCATCGCTGAGAAGCCTTCGGAAGTTTCACCATTAATTTCCTTCGCAACTAATGCAGAACCTATAGGTCCATCACAATCTGGTAAACATCCTTTATTGCAAACAATAAGCCTGAGCCCAGTCTTTGAATTTCTAGTCTCTACTCGCTTAAATAGCTTAATAAATTCTGCTTCCTGTTCACTGTGCTCCGGAATTGAACTCCGTAATGCCGCATTCCTAGTTCTTTATCAGCTAACAGTACTATTTTTTGTTGTTTCAAGATTAGCTAAAAACAAAGTTTGGCCTTGCAGGCAAAAATGCTTATGCAATCTCGCTTTTGAAACGAGTTGAGATGAAAATCGATGGTCGAGATATCATGGATAACAGGTATGATTACTCATAAAGTAATGCTGGTTTAGATTTGTTAGCGAAATACTGTTTGTAAAATACATCACGAATGTATATCCCAGGGAAATAAGCATTGCAGAGCAAGTTGATTTTCTCTTAAGGCAAGCAACCGATTTAGACAACCTTTGTAATATGTATGAAGGCTGGACGCCATGGATTTGATCTTTGGAGTGGTAACTGATTGAATTAACTGAAAATGCCTTGCCATCCATACTCATGGATTGAATCAAGATGCCGCATTAGCAGCAACGATTATTATTCAGAGTCTTCGTAATCCAAGATGCTCCTGCACAAACAAGAGACATGTTCAGATCAGATTGTATCGTGATATTTTTCGAAGGTTGATGTGATGCAAGAGTTCCGAAATTGCTGCAGTTGAGTAAATTCAATCTTCCGGTGCTCTATCTGATGGTCTAATGCTCGAACTTGAGTGAGCCGGTTTATTTATTATCGTCATCTGATGATATGAGCTTCTCAATGAAGGTATGAACCAGGTATAATGTATTTATATCATACTCAGCATCTGTATAATAATCATATTATTGTGCATCCTTCGGTGACTGAAATTATGTTACTCTTTTTATTTACCTTGCTATAGTTTGATGTTCAAATCATTCATGCTATTTAAGACCTGGCTACGCAGATTGGCCTTTATCTAAAACTGTAGGGAGAAACCAAATGTCGCATGTGTCTCTTTTAAGATAAATATACCGTTTAGAGCCGTAATGATAAAAACAGATATAGATGCGTTCACTAATACAATATTTTTAAAATATATATAAATAAAAATAAAACCTGTGTTATTATATTGTAGCATAACGGCTTTTTAGGTCTCGTAGTTTGATCATTTTGGCAAATTTAGTCATCCAAATTTATTTTGACATTTTCAGTCCTCGAATTTTGGACATTTGGCAAAATCGGTCCTCTTATTTTTGGAAAATTTGGCAAAATCGGTCCTCAAATTTCATATTTAGTTCTCCAAATGAAATCGAACAAAACTGGTCCATGTAGTTTGATCGTAGTGGCAAAATTAGTCTCTGTATTATATAAAAATAAAAAATGACAAATTACAAAGGGACCAAATTTGTCAAATGTGGCAAAGTAGGAGGATTAATTTTGTCATAAATAAAGTTAAGAAACTTAATATGCCATAATTATCAAAATAGGAGGACCAAAATTATCAAAATAGGAAACTACGATGACCAAATTTGCGCATCGTCCTTTTGTAAGTTTTGGTAAATCAGTTCTATAATTTGTTTTCAAAGTTTTCAATTTTAACAAGTGAAATTTTTGAAAAAATCAAATTTTAGTGATCGATTTTGAGTGTATATTTTATTTACTAACAAAGTTACACATAGAATATTTAGATTGTCAAAAATATTTTGGGGGACTAAATATGTATTGTAAGTATCAAATTTATCAAATCTATCATTTTCTTATTTTATATATATAATAGTATTGTAATTTTTTTCAACACATTTTAAATTTGAAAATATTTTGTACCACACATTTATTTATACTCTCCTCCCTTCGTCAAATCCGCTGATTTGATGCCCCATTGAAACACAGCGGTTCAACAAAACACGCAGGGGTCCCAATTCCCAAACGACGTTGCGTTTGTCTTGACCTTAGAGGCGCGTTGATTCAAAACGCGCTAAAAAAAATCTACAAGAATATCCCAATCCAATTCCCTCGGGATTCATGCTCACATTCTTACTATATATACATTACAGTTTTCCATTAAAAAGGACACACAGAGCTTTACTTTACATTACTTTTTGTTCTTTAATTCTACTGTTGAAAAAATGGCGGGTGCGGCTAACCTTTGTATAGGAGAATTGGCGAAGCTAGGGGCCAAGATCAGTTTGAAAACTCCGTTTATGTCAAGATCCGGTGCTTCTGAAGAACCGAATCGGAGAATTCGACCAAGAGATGAATGTTTCTCAGATTCGGGCAAGGCGGATGAGAGTTTCGCAGAAACTACTGTCATCTTGCTTATTGATCGGTTTACTCCTTGTTGATTTAATTTTTTCCCCAATTTCACGCATTTGTGTCTATAATTAGGGTTCATGAAATCGTACACACAACAATTCCCTGGTTTTCTAGGGATTAGTCGGACAAATCGTTTCATGTCAATCATTAACTAAGATGTAATTGGGTATTTAATTTAAACTTTACCATTTATTCTTAATTAAACCCTAAACCATATTGAATATTGCGCTTGTTTGGTTATTTTATTTTAAATTGAGGCATGTAAAGTATGGTATGATGAAGTGAATTCAAGTAATATATGATCGTGAAGTTATAAATATATTTGATAAAATTCTGGTATGTTAACTATAATTTATGTAAAAATACTATTTGTGGTATGTTAATTATAATTTATGTAAAAATATTAATGATGAAGGTCTTGGGGATAACCGATATAGGTCCAAACATATCAAACCAATTCATAAAACAAGAAATGAATCTACGAGACCCAAGATCCTAAGCTTGGTCCATTCGAAGATAACTAACCGAAAGGATTGCATGACTAATAAGGCTCAAAGGCCCATTTAGCCTACATGACTGAATGTTAGAATTGGACAACGCTCCTCGTTTCGGAGACCGATCTCCTAGATCGGTCCAAACTTCTACAGCTGACTTCGGGTACGCGCACGTTGTCCACGTTTCGGGTATGCTCACGTTGTCTGCACTTCGAGTTCATCTACTTTTTCTATAAAGGGAAAACGACATTGTCATAGGCGTTCATGAAGTGCTTTCCACGCACATTCCTCATCTATAAATATAAGGTTTGAAAGTAAGCTCGAGAGGACCTTTTGGATGCACGAAATAGACTATTAGTCTGCCCATTTTACTTCTCGCGCTTTCTTATTGCCTTAGTCATTTTCATAAGTCTTTCTTGTTTGTATTATGAACTGTTTGATTAATATATCGGTTAAAGGCATTTCTAGCTCTTAGTCACATGATTCTTTCCCATTCTCAAGAGGTTTTTCCACAGTAAATCGCTGTGTGCATTGCATGCTTTTCATTTCATAATTGCTCACCTAATCTAAACAAATTGAAACCGAGTTCGTTTTATTGTGAACCGGACAACTGTTGATACCCCTGGTCTTTTGACCACAAAAATTAATATAATATTGATGAGAATCCTAGGACCAAGTACCCTGCAATGGGTGAGGCCAAATAACGATTGGGTCGACCCATGTAATAGAAGCGAACTTGCGCAGCCCAGCTTAGTACATTTAAGATGAATTGGCCCGATGTTTTGCGATGGGACCGAAGATATTTGGTGAAATAAAACGGTTTCTGACAGATGACCTCATGGTTCGGTCCAAACGGTTACAAACCCACGTGTTCCACGCTTCGGGCCTCCACACGTTTACCACGCCTCGGGCCAGATCACGTAGACCACGCTTCGGTCCCGGCCACGTTTTACATCGCGCGACAACAACCTTTAACAAACTTGTCAGAGGTAGTTACAGGGTGTGGATTACACACACCTTCAACTCTATAAATGCATAGCATGACGATGGAACGAGGAAGACCTTTTTGGACGTGTAAGAACAAGTTGTTACTCTGCCGAAATTCTTATCGCTTTCTTATTCCTCGTTATTTTCATAAACCTCTGCTACTCTTGTAATGAACTCTGATCTGATTATTGAATCGACTAAGAGGTTTTACTGCTCTTAGTCAAGTGGTTTTTTCCCCATTTCCACTCTATATTGTCTTGCCTCGTTCATTTTTTACATTTTTTAATCGCTTTCCCACCATAAAAAAATCATAACCGAGTTCGTTTCTTAACGAACCGGACGATTGTTGGTACCCCCTAAAAAGGGACCATAACGGTTTGACGCAGTCCGTGGGGACGATTCTCTAATCCCATTTGAGGTTTCTACCAAGGATAGGATAATCAAAGGCATGGCAACTGGAACTTCGACGAACGACAGTGACGTGCTTCCCAACAGTCTCCCAGCACCAACATTCACTTTACAGGATCTGAAAGCTGTTGTCAGGAATGTGGTACTGGAAATTATGTCGAAGAGAAGTGGAACATACCACCGGCTATTTCAAGCCCTGTTCCGAGAAGTAGATGGTACGAGAGCGACCCTGATGAGCGTAGTACTGATGATGAGGAAATCATCAGGCGCGGCGTAACGATGAGGAGGCCGAGGTATCGATCTACTCCTCCTCCCCCGGCCAGAGCTCCAACTCCCGCTCCTAGGAATGATCAGAAGCATATGCAGCGACGAATCGACGAGCTCACTAGGGAGTTGGAGAGCATGCGTGCGCTGAACGATTGTTGGCCCGATCCGAGGCGCAATCCTGGGTTATTCAACAGGGCCATGGAGGCCCCGATTAGGCGGAATAAGGATGACGATTGGTGGCATAATCTGCATGCGATGCAGGCGTCATCCCAACAATCTGAAGGCGTGTCCGCCACCCTGAGAGATTTGATGCTCCCCTTTTCCAAAGAGATCTGGGCGGTAGTCCCAGATCAGCATTATCGCAACCCCGAGGGGTTCCCGACGTTTCGCGGCGACGGTGATCCGATCGATCACGTTGCTGACTTTGAATTACAAATGGGAACGGTTCTGGCTTCAGATTCATTGAAGTGTCGCATCTTCGCGGCAGGATTACAAGGCGATGCCCGAACCTGGTTCAAGAATCTGCCGGCCCGGTCCATACACTCGTATGGCGGGTTTATTTTAGCTCCGGGATTACAAGGCGATGCCCTTCTCTTAGCAGTTTGCTCTAAATGTAGGACCGCCCCGAAGTAGGCAGGAACTATATCATCTGAAATACATCCCGGCTAAATTGAGTCTTCGATCCTTCATGGAGAAATTCAATAGGACCACCCGGGGCATCAAGCTGGAGCTCCGGGACAAGATTGATATTCTGCAGCAGGTCTTGGGACCGTGTGGCCTTTCGGCCAGTTTGGTGAAGAGCCCACCATCCACCTTAGGAAAGCTTCTTCAGAAAATCAACAAGTACATTAAGGTGGATGAAGCGTTGGGTTATGCTATCGGAAACCTAGCGGGAATTCTGAGCCCGCAGGTGATCATAGGGTTTCCAAACCTAAGAAGCAGCCGTGAGAAGTAGCGGATGTAACTGAGAAAGACGTCCCCCCGAAGCAGGAGGACGATCGGGTGTATTGCGAACTACATCATAACCGCGATCACCCGACTTTGAAGTGCCCGCTGTTGAAAGAGACAGTAGCGGCGATGAATAAAGAAAGGCCCGATCGGAATGGTCAGAAGGGCAATCGAGCTGAATCTCCCAGAATGGGCCATCAGGGTGACGATCGTCATAGGCCACGGGGAAGAGATAATCGGGGACAACCCCGGAATTACAATGATCGGACGGAGGACCGAAGGTCTCCTCATCTTGAGTAAGATAGAGGCCAGCATGGTCGTGAGAACCATGGACAGGGCCGAAGAAGAAGGTGGCGGGGCCGTGGCGGTAGAGCCCTGCAGAATGAAGGTAGAAGACAGGAGCAGCCCGCTCCTCCGCCTGCTGAAACGGGTGCCCCACCTCCTCAAAACGAGGCGACACCTAGAGAAGTAGCCGGAGATATTTATGTTATCTCAGGAGGATTGAGAATCAATGAATCGGTTCGGGACCGAAAGGGAACAGCGCGTGGAGACTCCTCTGAGAGCTCCGAATCTGTGGCGTTGGTTAAGTATGATTCAGCTGAGCGGTCCCCTTCCTTCGGGGAGGATATTACTTTCACTATGGCCGACCAAGAGGGGATTATCGATCCATGTGATGACTCCCTCACTATTACTGGAATCATTGGGAACTGTCGGGTCCACATGATCTTAGTGGACAACGGGGCTTCGTGCAATTTGATGAAGCGCGAAGTTGCCGAGATGCTTGGAGCTGCTGCTCACAACCTTCAGATCGCTAATATAACTCTCTGGGCATTCGACCAGATGAGCGTTATTCCATGCGGGAAGATTCTATTCCCAGTTACCTTGGGAGAACTATCCAGGGACCGATGGAGGTCTTGGAATTCATTGCCGTTGAAGTTGACTTGGCTTACAACGCCATCATCGGACGGACCAGCCTCAGTAAGTTCGAGGCGGTCCCTTCTACTTATCATATGATGCTCAAATTCTCCTCCGCTCACGGAGTTATTTCTGTAAAGGGGGGTCAGAAAGTAGTTAGACAATGCTACATGAGCTCGTGCCGAACTTTGGCATCTGTTAAGAAGGCCCGGGTGGATTTGCTTGAAGAGCCGCCGCACCCGAGGCAAGCCATGGAACCCGTTGGGTTCAAACTTATTAATCTGGTTGAGGATGACTCAACCAAAACTACTCGCATCGGGGCACACTTAACCCCTACCTTTGAAAAAGAGCTGATCCACTTGCTGAGAAGCCATGTGGATATATTTGTCTGGACCCTGGATGATGTTCCAGGGATTGACCGATATGATAGTGAGCATCGGATCAACACTGAGCCTGGTACAAAGCCTGTTAAGCAGAAGAAGAGACGTTATTCTCCTAAAAAAATCGAGATCATCCGGGCAGAAGTGAACAAACTGATACCGTCGGGGTTTATCAGAGAGATCCACTATACTGAATGGGTTGCAAACCCGGTAGTGGTCTCCAAAGCAAATGGGAAATGGCGGATGTGTACCGACGTTAACAAAAGCTGCGAGTCGGATCTGTTTCCCCTGCCACATATTGGCCGACTGGTGGATGCTGTGTCTGGCAGCACAATGATGAGCACCATGGACGCTTACTCCGGATACCATCAAATCTTCCTGGCTGAGGAAGATCAGAAGAAGTCATCATTCATTACCAAAGATGGCGTCTATTGCTATGTGGTCATGTCATTCGGTCTGAAAAACTTTAGCAACATCTCAAAGGTTGGTCAACAAAATCTTTAGAGATCTGATCGGTCATATGATTGAAGTATATGTTGATGACATGATTGTTAAATCTATGAATGATGAAGATCATATTTCTTATTTGTCTCGTTGTTTCGAAGTATGCCGCAAATATAAGCTCAAATTAAATCCAAACAAATGCTGCTTCGGGATCCGAAGTGGAAAGTTTTTAGGATACTACGTTTCAGAGAAAGGTATAGAGGTTAACCCTGAGAAAGTGCAGACTATTATTGATATGCAACCTCCAAGAAACAAAAGAGAATTTCAGAGGCTTACTGGCCGACTCGCTGCGCTAAGCAGATTTATTTCCAGATCCACAGACTGGGCTCTGCCTTTTTTCAGAATGCTAAGAAAAGCAAGTCACCTAGACTGGACCGAAGAGTGCGATCGGGTCTTTTCAGAGATGAAGACTTATTTAAGCACTCCCCCAGTGATGGTGAGCCAAACTTGTGATGAACCTTTGGGGTTGTATCTTGCAGTATCAGAGGTTTTCGTCAGTGCAGCTCTNATATTAAAATCGAACCAGAATTACTTTTAATCTTTTGGATTAAATATACAATAATAAATATTAGATAATATATTTACAAAATTTTTGAGTTTGGAGTGGTTTAATTATAACAATTTTTGTATTATTTTTATCATTTTCAAAGTTTGCTATTTCTTTACATTATTTTATAGTTTCGATATGTTTATAAATATAAGTCATAAATAAAAATAATATATTTTACAATATTTATTACTTTTTATTTTAAATATTTTTTAAAAAAATTTTAAAAATATTGTTCGAAAAGTGAAAAAAACTATTTATATTTTTTATTATTTGAACTTTTACGTGGGATGGATTATTTATCGTGAGGTGGGTATTCGCAAGAGTATGACATATATTTGAATATTCAAACTCAATATAGATTTGAGACGAACATGTATTTGAGTTATAAATGGTGGAGCGGACGTTTATTTGACCAAATCCGATAAAAACCCTATACATTGACATCCATAGGATTCGCCATATGATATTCTAGTTTGATGAAAAAACAATAAATGAAGAAATAGAAAGCTTATTGATAAGAATTATTATAATATAACACAAAATGAAATTTATTATATTATTTATGTAAAAAGAAAATATATAAATATTTAATTATTCTGAATTTATTCAAAATCATCTCTTTCAATTTTGATAATTTAAATAATTTTTCCTTGAATTGAGCATTTTTTTTATTTGAGATTTGATTGGTTTCAGACATTATTGTTAGTGTTTTTTCCTTATTTCAAACACTTGGTATTTATGCATCCCGTTTAGCTTGAACTTTGTGTTGGATATTAAACGAAATAATTAAGAAAGCTTGAGTCATGTACAAATTACACTACCCTTAGAGATTATTTCAAAATTCTCTTTGTAATCTTTGAAGGTTCAACAAGCTATTCAACGAAAAGTTGGTGCAGGAAAATCGAAGATATGAAGTGCTATTTATAGAAAAATCGGATTAGATGAATAGACACGACTCTTCATCCAAAAGTCACGACTTTTCATCTAAGAGTCATGTCTTTTAATTAAAAAACGTGACTGTTCGAATATTATTAAATAAGATTAATGATAAATATATAACAATCCCACACTTTAAAATCTTATCTAATAATTACGCTTAACTCAATCGAGAGAGTAATGCATAGGTCAATGTGTTCTTTCGAACTATGAACCATGACTTTAGACGTACGAGACATGTAACACTAGAAACATGATGAAATAAATTTCTATGAACCAAGAATCATATGTGTTATAGAGGTCACGTCATCACATTCCTTCCTCAATCTTCAATTTTCAACGCCATTCCTCTCTAGGCCATGCGCAACCTTGTAAGATTTCATGAAAGCTCTAGAAAATTTTGCCTAATTTTCATAGAAGCAACCCCATTTCACTTTCATATAGGTGAATTAAATCAATCATCTCAGTCATGACTGTTAATTCATTAAGAGTATAACTTATCCCTACAATTATATTGAGCATCTGCTACAACATATGTATGAGATATATATATATATATGATGAGAATCCTAGGACCAGGTACCATGTAATGGGTGAGACCCAATAACGATTGGATCGACCCATGTAATAGAAGCGAACTTGCGCAGCCCAACTTAGTACATTTAAGATGAATTGGCACGACGTTTCGCGATGGGACCGAAGATAGACTTTGTGAAATAAAGCGGTTTCTGACATATGGCCCCATGGTTCGGTCCAAACGGTTACAAACCCACGTGTTCCACGCCTCGGGCCAGATCACGCAGACCACGCAGACCACGCTTCGGTCCCGACCACGTTTTACATCGCGCGACAACAACCTCTAACAAACTTGTCAGAAGCAGTTACAGGGCGTGGATTACACACGCCTTCAACTCTATAAATGCATAGCATTACGACGGAACAAACATGACCTTTTGGACACGTAAGAACATGCTGTTACTCTGCCAGAATTATTATCGCTTTCTTATCCCTCGTTATTTTCATAAACCTCTGCTACTCTTGTAATGAACTCTGATCTGATTATTGAATCGACTAAGAGCTTTCCATACTCTTAGACAAGTGTTTTTTTCCCCATTTCCCGGGGTTTTCCACTCTATATTGCCTTGCCTCGTTCATTGTTTACATTTTTTAATCGTTTTCCCACCGTAAATAAATTATAACCGAGTTCGTTTCCTAACTAACCGGACGACTGTTGGTACCCCTAAAAAGGGACCATAACAATATATATATATATATATATGGAAAATGCTCCAATATTAATATGTGTTTTGTTTTTACCCATATGAACCTAATTCATGGGATTTCCACATACACTAATAGTCTAATGACAACAATCTCATACCCTTCGTTGTTTTTTCTAATAGTTACCTCCCTAATGGCTTTGTCAAGGGATCGACCAAATTCACCTCTGACCTCACAAAATTAATGGAAACAATTCTATTTTTCAACATTTGTTTAATGATATTATGTCTCAAATATATATGTCTATTTTTCCTATTGTATATCTTATTCTTTGCAATTGTAATTGCTGCAGTTAGCAGAACTACATATGTATCTATGAGGTCCTATGGGCATACCCAAGCTCATAGGACCTCATAGATATGAGGTCCTCATAGGACCAAGCTCATATATGGTCCTATGAGGTCCAAGCTCGGTCCAATCTCATAGATATGAACTCTGATCTGATTACTAGAAACATATATGTCTATTTTTCCCAATGAACTCTATTTTTCCCATTGTATATCCTATTTTTCCCATTTGTTTCGGTCCAAGCTCGTTTGGGCTCGAAAGAGAAGCTCGTTGAGCTTGTTCCTCTTCTCCTGGACCGGAACTTGAACTTGGTTGACTTCATCCTCTTTGGCCCGCAGCTTGGCTTACAGGTCAGAAATTTGACCTTGAGCTGTTTTTTCTTTCTTGTCCAGCTCAGAGACTTGGTCTGTTAAGAGCGAGATTTCCGTACCAGCTCTTAGAAGTTCATTGTCCAATCGGTCCCGGTCCTCTCGTACCGCGACCAATTCACCATGTTTAATTTCAACTTGCATTTTCGTAAGGTCAAGTTGATCTTGGACTTATTGGGACACAACGTGGCCACCCTGGTTCTTTTCCACGATGATGGCAGTTGTGAAACCTTTCCTCAGCATCTGTATAAGACAATAATGTCAGAACATAAAGTTTCGAGCCTTAATGTTCAGGGAACTTACCTTAGTTGCGAGGTCGAGGAAGCCCTCAATTATTTCTTCCCCAGACATGTCCGGCTGAACATTGTCTGGGTTCTGTTCCCCGTAGAGGTGGAAGTCTTCTATGAATGCACTCCTCCAAGAGGCCAACTTCTTTCATTTCTTAAACCTGTCCAGCAGGCCTAAGGCAACACCCCATTCGGAGTTGGTCTTAGGGCTCGATGCAGGTTCCTTTAAAACAATTCCCTTAGTAGGGACCGAAGCATTCCCTCCTTTCTTCAGCTTTTTGAAAACCTTTGGGGCATCTGCTTCGGTCGCCCTCTTCCCTTTACCCAATGAGATCGGCGGCAGGGAGATGTTCGCCTTAAGGTCGGGACCGGGGATAACTTTCTCCACGGGAACGGCTCCCTGCAGCAACAAAGTAATTGTGTCAACGCTAATGAAGGAACTATTTCCGATTTGGTAGAGGCTGGATAAGCTCAAAGAACGAATCCTAGCCGTTATCACCCCCTCTACCACTCCAAATACCTGAGGTGCAGGCCCCTTGCCCATTGAGGGCTGTCATGTGCGACGCAAGGTTAATGTGCATGCGCTAGTGGTCTGGATCGGAGGGTTCCCTCCAATGGACGACCCCGATGGAACCAGCGTACCCCCGTCGCTGATTCAGTTTGCTCTGCACTTTCCGTTGCTTCCTGTCGTCCTTCAGGAGGACGGACCGAAGCAGCAGTCAAACGCTTGAACCTTGAGCTTGGCATTGTTTCAGTTGAATCTGCAAAATAAATATATAAGGATCAGGAAAGGACGGAATGAAAATATCACTTCTTACCCGATCCTTCAGACGGATCTGAACAAGAAAACACCCCCTTCGGGGCTGGGGATCCAGTCCTACCCACGACCCCTATTTCTACCAATCTCTCCTCCCGAAGCAACTCTGTTCGTTTAAGACGTGCTTCGGGGAAAGGAAACATCGCTAGTGTGTTTGCGATATCCGGAGGGGAGGGGTTGAACCTGGTTCGGTCCAACTGGCCTATGCGTGGGTGGTTATAAGTGGCCACACCTTTAACATGTCATCTTTAGGGACTGTTACCCACACATAACAAGACTCCCACGCATGGAGAGACTCTTCTTTATCAACTATAGCGCACTCCTTGGTGCGCACCGCTATGTAATATAACTTACGACATCCTAATAGACCCTTACCCTTTCGGGACCAGACCAAGAACAAGTTGAAAAAGTGTTCCAAGGTCGGGGCCATGCTCTGTTGGTGGCAATAAAAGATAAACGCCACTATATACACATAGCTACCTGGAAATAACGCAAAAGTCGGGTAATTGATTTCCTTAAGTACGACCGCTACGAATGGGTGTAACGGAAAACGTAGCCCACACTTCAGGGAAGCGTAACTAACAGGAATAGCAGTGGCCGGAACATTCATTTCCGTTGGAAGGAAACAGGGAGCATCTTCCCGTCCCTTCCAGATGGAATAATGAGCCGGAATCGAAAACCTAGACCTAAATTCTTCGATATCCAGCTCAGACATGGTTGGGTATCTCATTCTACGAGGAGTCATGGTTTATACCTTGATGAAAATTAGTATGAAAAGGTTTAAACGCAAAACAGAACGAGGACGCAAAGAGCTCGATTTGGGTGATTTCTTCCTTCGCGAAATGACAATGAGGAGGAACAGTATCCGAAACCCCGATTTATAGTAATCTCCCGACCAATTGTAAGCTGCCACGTAGTACTATCATAGGCGGTTGCAGTCTGTACGCATTCATCACGCCTATTGAATAGCTGAATGTGGAGAGGCGCAAGTCTGGATATTAATATTTAAAAGTGAGACAAAAACATACGTTATGGAATTTTAAATACAAATCCACTTCTTTAATTGTCTAAGTGAAGGATCGGTCCCCTAGACGCTCATCACGAGCAGGCTCGGTCCTATATTCTCCCGAATGTATATAAACATTGCGTGGTCGGCCTTGCATCACCTCTGCGATGGCAACCAAGCCCGAGGGGCTAGTGATGAAAATCCTAGGATCAGGTACCCAGCAATGGGTCAGACACAATAACGATTGGGTCGACTCATGTAATAGAAGCGAACTTGCGCAGCCCAGCTTAGTACATTTAAGATGAATTGGCCCGATGTTCCGCGATGGGACCGAAGCTAGACTTGGCGAAATAAAACGGTTTCTGACAANGGATGGTCGGTATTGGTACCGATCGGTCGAGTACCGAAGTACGCAATACCGAATGTAACAAAGAGGACCAAAGCAATCGGTAGATGACCGATGGCACGTGACCCGAAGATCTGAGATGGAGGCAATTGGTCGAGGACCGAACTGATATATGGTGGGGCTCATTAGTCAAAGATATCGGTAGTTATGCAAAGAGATATTAAATGAAATAATATCATATCAAATCAGTATATATGGACGCATATATATGATTTGATTATGGATAATCATATATGGAGATATGATCAAATATTAGGAATATTTATTTGTTACCTTAATATCTCAACCACCTCATCTATATAAAGGGGTCTTAGGGTTCATTGTTATGTACTTCAATACTCTTGTATTCCGAGTTTTTCTCTTCGTGTGTGTGTTGTAATCTTCTCAAGTGGTAGTGAATTTGGTTGTTTCCGCCGGTCACGTGGTTTTTTCCCTTTCCGGGTTTCCACGTTAATTTCTTGTGTCGTTGTTTTCTCTTTGCTTTAATTATCGGGTTCTACTTAATCTATCGAGATTGTTTGCACACGTGTTCAATTCCCAACAATTGGTGGTGGCTGTGGGGAAGTAGTGGTGCAATTGGCGATGGGTGACGATAAGGGAAGCCTAAGGATGTTTGACGAATCTGATTTTGCCTTTTGGAAAATGCAAATCTGCAATACCCTTTATCGGAATGATCTAGGGGAAGCATTGGAAGAAAAGAAGCCGACAAAGATGGAGGATGCGAATTGGCAGAAATTGGATCGCAAGGCGTTGGCGATCGTTCAACTATCGTTGTCGATGAATGTGGTGTTTAACTACAACAAACATACGACGACTCACGGTATGATGAAGGCGCTGTCCGATATGTACGAACGGCCTTCATCGACAAATCGTGTGCTCTTGATACGGCAGTTGTATACCATGACGATGGGAGAGGGTGCCTCGATTGCAGAACATCTGAATGATTTATGCAATCTTACAGGCCAGCTGTTGCTGGCTGGACATGTCATGGATGATGACACGCAGGCCGTTGCCGTTCTTGGTACCATGCCCGAAAGCTGGTCAACGACGGTTGATATTATCAGTAGTCAACCTGGGAAACTCAATTTCGATGATGTGCGGGCTCGACTAATCAGTGAAGAATTGAGACGGAAGCATAAGAGAGATACCAAAAGTAATGCATTGGTGGCAGATTCTTCCAGGGGTCGGAAGAATAACCCAGAGCAGAATGGCGAGAGCAGGGCCCGATCGAGGAATCGGGGAAAGTCAAAGAATCGGGGGGATCCCGATTGCTGGAATTGTGGGAAGAAGGGACACTTCGGCAGGGAATGCAAAGAGCCGAAGAAGGAGGAGAATTCAGCATCGGTAGCGGCTGAATCTGACGATGCACTTGTACTCTGTCTCGAGAGTCCAGTGGAGTCATGGGTGGTTAACTCAGGTGCATCCTTTCATTCCTGTTTTAACCAGAAGTTGTTTAAGTCTTTCAAAGCAGTGAATTTCGAAAATGTTTATCTTGCCGATGGGAAGTTCCTAGAGATCACAGGTCGGGGTGATATACCAATTCGATCCTCAAATGGTTACTGTTGGACCTTGGAGGATGTGATGTATATACCCGGACTGAGTAAGAACCTGATATCGGTCGGAAAGTTGGATTCCAAGGGGTACCGAACGTCTTTCGGGAGGGGTCGGTGGAGAGTGACCAAAGGGGCTTTGGTCATTGCTAAAGGAAACAAGTCGGGAACTCTGTACGTGGAGAAACCGATCGGGCCAGATGGGGACCGATCTACTCTCACTACAATGGAGACCGATCGGTCCCATGGGGACCGAAGGAGGTTGTTGAAGATGTGGCACGATCGCCTTGGCCACATGAGTGAGAATGGCATGAAGATCATGGCCCGGAAAGGCTTATTACTGACCTTTGAGGACAAAGAGGTTGGATTATGTGAGGATTGTGTGTTTGGCAAGCAAAGAACAGTAACCTTTACGAAGGTGAAGCGGGATCGGAAAACCAGCAAGTTGGAACTCATGCATACCGATGTGTGGGGTATGGCACCAGTCGAGTCCTTTTGAGGCTCGAAGTACTACGTCACCTTCATTGACGATTGTACCAGTAAGGTATGAGTCTAGAACATTCAAAAGGTGGAAAGTAGAGGTGGAGCTCGAGGCTGGAACCAAGTTGAAGTGTCTGAAATCAGACAATGGGGGTGAGTATGACGTGGAGGAGTTCAGAGGTTACTATTTGGCGAACAGTATTATGCTGGAGAGATCGGTTCCTAAGAAGCCGAGGCAGAATGAAGACCAGGCGACATATGACAATGTCGAAGAAGTCACTACTGTGTTGTGGCAATCAACTAGGGAGAGGAGATCACCTTATCGGTATACTCCTGCAATGTTTCATACATTGCTGACTGAAGATGGCGAGCTACAGAATTTCCGAGAGGCTGTTGAGCCTCGTGAGCAGGAAAAGTTGAAGCTTGACATGGAGAACGAAATGGCGTCCTTGTCGAAGAACAAGACTTGGGTCTTGTTGACTGCCGAAGGGACATCGGACCTTCCTTAATTGGGTCTTCAGAGGTCAATGGGTCCAAGAGTTACGAGACAAGATTTGTAGTCGAAGAATTCTTGTAGAAGGGAACTGACTATTCCAAGGTACTCTCACCGGTCGACCATTTGGGTGATTGAGTAAAGTGGCTGCAAAGAATCTCCATTCTTGGTGGATGGATGGGAAGATTGTTTTCTTCTATGGGATTTAGAGGAAGAAATGCACACCCGAGTGGTTTTAAGGTGCATGGAAGTCTTGTGGTGACTGGAAAGAGCTTGTATTGAAACAAGTTTATCGGCAGTGGTTCTGACTCCCTAATGACCGAACAAGGACTCAGGAGAAATGAATCGGACATTAGTTGTTATCTCCGAATGGGCAAAGGTACATACATAATCCTTCTAATGTATGTTGGTGACATGTTGTTCACAAGGGTGACATGGAGGAGATAAAACAAGTCAAGTGGGAGTTGTCCGAAACATTGGAGATGAAGGATCTGGGACCGGTCAATACTCTCGGAATGAAGTTCGCGAGAGAAGGGTACACTTCCCTTGTCCCAGGATAATAAAAGTGATTGATCGGTATCAAGTGGGAGACTTGAAGGTTACTAAAACGCCCTT
This sequence comes from Utricularia reniformis, assembly GCA_009725065.1. NCBI lineage: Eukaryota > Viridiplantae > Streptophyta > Magnoliopsida > Lamiales > Lentibulariaceae > Utricularia > Utricularia reniformis. The sequence continues at coordinate 36,247 of RWGZ01000443.1, forward strand.
GGGAGCACACATGAAACTTTCAAAGGAGCAGGCGCCGATGATTGACTAGGAGGCCGAAGAGATGAAGAATGTGTCATACTCTTCAGCGGTCGGGAGTTTGATGTATGCAATGGTCTGTACGAGACCTGATAATGCACATGGAGTGGGAGTCGTGAGCAGGTTCATGTCGAACCCTGGGAAAGAGCATTGGGAAGCAGTGTTGTGGTTGCTCCGATACCTCAAAGGGACATCAGGGCGGGAGATGTGTTTTAGAAGGGGACCGATCGAACTAACAGGGTACGTGGACGCTGACCTTGGAGGAGATCTGGACAATCGGAAGAGTACATCGGGGTATGTATTTACTGTTGGTGGTACAATTGTTAGTTGGAAGTCGAAGTTGCAAAAGTGTGCCTCACTTTCCTCCACTGAGGCAGAGTATGTTGCGATTTCGGAAGCAGAAAAGGAGATGGTATAGCTCCAGGATTTCATGATGGAGATCGGTAAAGGGACCGATTTGCGGACTTTGTACAGTGACAGTCAGAGTGTCATTTGTTTGGCGAAGAACCCGGTATTTCATGCTAGGACGAAGCACATTGAGTTGAAGTATCACTATATTAGGGATTTGCTTAAGAGAAAAGCGCTTCAGTTGATGAAGATCAAAGGTACTGAAAATCCGGCAGACGTGTTGACGAAGGGAGTCACTGTGACGAAGCTAGAGCTATGCGTAGCTCTACTTGGTCTCACCAAGCGAGTTGGTGAGGGGGAATTATCAAGAGAAGATGCATTATCGATCTCCAAGTGGGAGATTGTTAAATGTGGAGATCGGTATTGGTATCGATCGGTAACACTTGGATGACGATCGGCAGTGTGGTCGATCGGGGCACACATGGAAGACGGGATGGTCAGTATTGGTACCGATCGGTCGAGGACCGAAGTACGCAATACCGAATGTAACAAAGAGGACCGAAGCAATCGGTAGAGGACCGATAGCACGTGACCCGAAGATATGAGATGTAGGCAATCGGTCGAGGACCGAACTGAGATATGGTGGGGCTCATTAGTCAAAGATATCGATAGTTATGGAAAGAGATATTGAAGGAAATAATATCATATCAAATCAGTATATATGGACGCATATATATGATTTGATTATGGATAATCATATATGGAGATATGATCAAATATTAGGAATATTTATTTGTTACCTTAATATCTCAACCACCTCATCTATATAAAGGGGTCTTAGGGTTCATTGTTATGTACTTCAATACTCTTGTATTCCGAGTTTTCCTCTTCGTGTATGTATGTTGTAATCTTCTCAAGTGATAGTGAATTTGGTTGTTTCCGCCGGTCACGTGGTTTTTTCCCTTTCCGGGTTTCCACGTTTATTTATTGTGTCGTTGTTTTCTCTTTGCTTTAATTCTCGGGTTCTACTTAATCTATCGAGATTGTTCGCACACGTGTTCAATCCCCAACAGTGTTTACTACCTTAGCTTCTGTCATATTAAACTTGATTAGCAGTTGATCCACATACCTCTATTGATGCAAGAAAATCTTCCTTTTCCTTCCATCCCTCTCTATACTCATTCCAAGAATCCTCTTGGATGGTCCAAGGTCCTTCATTTCAAACGTCTGAGCCAGTTGAGCCTTTAATTCTCTAATCAACATTATGTTTGGAGACATCAACAACATATCGTCAACATAAATAAGAAGCATTACAAAATTTTTGCCATCTATGTGTTTGACATACACACAATGATCTTCCTTGGTTCTATCGAATTTATTTTCCCTCATAAAGGAGTCAAATTTCACATACCATTGCCTCGGGGCCTGTTTTAGTCCATAAATGCTCCTCCTTAATTTACAAACCATATGTTCTTGTCCCTTTTCAATGAATCCCTCTGGTTGCCACATATATAGCTCCTCATCAATGTCTCCATGCATGAAAGTTGTCTTGACATCGAGTTGTTCTATTTCCAAATCCAATTTTGCAGCAATGGCAAGTGCTACTCTTATGGATGTTAGCTTGACAACAAGTGAAAACACTTCCTCGAAGTCTATTCCCTGTTTTTGTTCATATCCCTTCACCACCAATCTAGCCCTATATCGAATATCTCCATTTACTTCATGTTTCTGTTTGAAGATCCATCTGTTAGAGAGAATTCTCCTCCCTGCTGGAGGTGAAACCAATTCATAAGTGTGGTTCTTTTGCAATGAGTCAAACTCCTCTCTCATAGCTCTCAACCACTTCTGGCCATCAGCCATCCCAAGTGCTTCCTTATATGTTTCGGGTTCTCCTTGCTCGGATATTAAAACATACTCACTTGCAGGATATTTATTAGAGGGATGTCTCATTCTTGAAGTTCTACTTAACTCTCCCTGTATTCTTGAGATTTCTACTTGTTCTTGGGACTGATCTGATCTTGTTTCAGTCCGATCTCCATGACTTTCATCTTCAGATTTTTCCTCATCAATGTCAAGCAGTTTAGGAATCTGCAGGGATTCTTCCAACCACACTCTTGCTTCAGTTTCACTTTCTGATGCCTTAGATATATGTGTAATGTTTTGTTCCTCAAAGAAAACCACATCTATGGATCTGATTATTCGTTTTTCAGTTGGATCCCACAGTTTATAGCCAAACTCACTGCATCCATATCCAAGGAATATACAGCTTTGAGAATGCATATCCAGTTTTTGTATTTTCTCTTTAGGAACAAGCACTTGTGCCTTGCATCCGAAGACCTTAAGATGATGATATTTTGGTTTCTTCCCTGACCACATCTCTTCTGGAGTTTTAAAATCAATTGAGACAGACGGAGATTTGTTTCTTAGATAGCAAGCTGTAAGCAAAGCCTCTCCCCAGAATTTCTTAGACAACTTTGAAGTTGCTAGCATGCATCTAGCTTTGTCCAAAAGTGTTCTATTCAATCTTTCTGCTATGCCGTTGTGTTGTGGAGTTCCTAGTTCAGTCTTCTCATGTCTGATTCCATTATCTCTGCAATAGGAAGCAAATTCAGCCGATGTATATTCACCACCATTGTCACTTCTCAAGGAAAGCAATTTTTTTTCTAACTCTCTTTCACCAGATTGCAAAATTCTTTGAACTTAGAAAATACTTCGTTCTTGGACCTGATGGGGTACACAGAAGACTTTCTGGTTGCATCATCCATGAAAGTAACGAAATATTTCTTCCCTCCAAACGTTTCCACGTTCATTTCACCACATACATCCTATACACCAAAGCCAAGGGTGCTGATTTTCTGATCGAAGGCACCTGGAACGATACTCTGTTTTGTTTTCCCATCAGACACTCCTCACACTTACTTAGATCAGTCCCTATTTGAGCAGGCAATAGGTTTTGCTTGATCAAGTACCTCAATCCATCCTATCCAAGATGTGCAAGTCTCTTATGCCATAGTTTAAGTGAATCATCTGATTCTGCAGCAGATATGTTTTGAGAGGCAATGCTCATTTCATTCCTGTAAAGAGTGCGATCAAGTATTCCCTTAGCTATAACCAGTGAACCATTTAGCAATTTCCAAGCACCATTGCTACATACACTTGTGTATCCTTCCAAATCGAAGACATTTCCTGACAACAAATTTAATCTCAATGTGGGGATGTGCCTTACTTGGTTTAGAACCAACTTGACTCCAGTGTTCGTGACCACTTCCACACTTACAATCCCAGAAATAACGGAAGCACTCGAGTTCCCCATCTTTACCATCCTAAAATTCTCGGCTGTATAACTCTTGAAGCAATTTTTATTTGGAGTGGCATGATAAGAAGCTGTTGAATCATAAATCCACTCATCAAAACCATTTTGTGAGATATTCAACTCCTCACATGATAAAACAATCAATTCATCACCATTGGAGGCAGCCATGGTATTGGCTTGTTCAGTTTCAGCCTTCTTCTCCTTTTGTGAACTTCATATGTCCTCTTGAAGTGTATACAATTTTTCTTCAAGTGACCTACCACTCCACAATGGAAGCATGCCCTACTTTCTCCTCCTGGACCAGGAGACTTAGTTCTACCTCTCGACTTGTCCCCTTTTGATTTTCCTCTTTTTGAATGATGTTGTCTCGTTCGATCACTTCCTGAACTTTCAGCTGTTGTCAATGTTCCTTTAGAGTCCTTATTATAATCCTTCCTTCTTTCTTCTTCATTGAACAAGCTTTCCACTACCACAACCAGAGATAAAACTGGTGATGAATTGCTCAAAGTGATAACCAAGGTCTCCCAAGAATCAGGAAGTGTCCCAAGCAACAGTAAGGCTTGCAATTCATCTTCTAAATTCAGCTTCGCCCTTGTGAGTTTGTTTACTAGATCCTGGAACTTGTTCAAATGTTCAGCCATCGACTGTGAATCCACATAGCGCAGATTGACCAATTTCTTGATGGTGGCAACCTTGTTTTGAATATTCTTCCTTTCACATATGGTCTGAAGTTTGGTCCAGATTGCCTTAGCTTCAGTTTCTTCACCAATGTGATGAAACAAACTCAGATCTATCCATGATCGAATATATGCCACAGCCTTTTTATTCTGCATTTTCCACTCTGATGCCTCAGTCTTTTCTGGTTTTGTTCCTGGATCAATCATTGGCCACAAGTCTCGGCAAGATAGCAGGTCCTCCATCTTTACCTTACAAATCGAATAGTTGCTGGAAGTTAACTTAATCATAGGTACCGCTGTGTCATCCATCTCACTAAGACTTTAGCAATCAGTCAGGCTCCGATACCACTTGTTGAAACTGTTAACTCAATACCAGATCNGTCAAGGGTGCTGATTTTCTGATCGAAGGCACCTGGAACGATACTCTGTTTTGTTTTCCCATCAGACACTCCTCACACTTACTTAGATCAGTCCCTATTTGAGCAGGCAATAGGTTTTGCTTGATCAAGTACCTCAATCCATCCTATCCAAGATGTGCAAGTCTCTTATGCCATTGTTTAAGTGAATCATCTGATTCTGTAGCAGATATGTTTTGAGAGGCAATGCTCATTTCATTCCTGTAAAGAGTGCGATCAAGTATTCCCTTAGCTATAACCAGTGAACCATTTAGCAATTTCCAAGCACCATTGCTACATACACTTGTGTATCCTTCCAAATCGAAGACATTTCCTGACAACAAATTTAATCTCAATGTGGGGATGTGCCTTACTTGGTTTAGAACCAACTTGACTCCAGTGTTCGTGACCACTTCCACACTTACAATCCCAGAAATAACGGAAGCACTCGAGTTCCCCATCTTTACCATCCTAAAATTCTCGGCTGTATAACTCTTGAAGCAATTTTTATTTAGAGTGGCATGATAAGAAGCTGTTGAATCATAAATCCACTCATCAAAACCATTTTGTGAGATATTCAATTCCTCACATGATAAAACAATGAATTCATCATCATTGGAGGCAGCCATGGTATTGGCTTGTTCAGTTTCAATCTTCTTCTCCTTCTTGTGAACTTCATATGTCATCTTGAAGTGTATACAATTTTTCTTCAAGTGACCTACCACTCCACAATGGAAGCATGCCCTACTTTCTCCTCCCGGACCAGGAGACTTTGTTCTACCTCTCGACTTGTCCCCTTTTGATTTTCCTCTTTATGAATGATGTTGTCTCGTTCGATCACTTCCTGAACTTTCAGCTGTTGCCAATGTTCCTTTAGAGTCCTTATTATAATCCTTCCTTCTTTCTTCTTCATTGAACAAGCTTTCCACTACCACAACCAGAGATAAAACTGGTGAGGAATTGCTCAAAGTGACAACCAAGGTCTCCCAAGAATCAGGAAGTGTCCCAAGCAACAGTAAGGCTTGCAATTCATCTTCTAAATTCAGCTTCGCCCTTGTGAGTTTGTTTACTAGATCCTGGAACTTGTTCAAATGTTCAACCATCGACTGTGAATCCACATAGAGCAGATTGACCAATTTCTTGATGGTGGCAACCTTGTTTTGAATATTCTTCCTTTCACATATGATCTGAAGTTTGGTGCAGATTGCCTTAGCTTCAGTTTCTTCACCAATGTGATGAAACAAACTCATATATGCCACAGCCTTTTTATTCTGCATTTTCCACTCTGATGCCTCAGTCTTTTCTGGTTTTGTTCCTGGATCAATCATTGGCCACAAGTCTCGGCAAGATAGCAGGTCCTCCATCTTTACCTTACAAATCGAATAGTTGCTGGAAGTTAACTTAATCATAGGTACCGCTGTGTCATCCATCTCACTAAGACTTTAGCAATGAGTCAGGCTCTGATACTACTTGTTGAAACTGTTAACTCAATACCAGATCAAAAACAATAGAAGCATTTTCATATTAGCATATCAAGTTTGCATTTATACTATTTTTCAGTTTGTAGATTAAATGAACACAAGATATTTACGTAGAACCCGAGTGCCGGGAGAAAACCACGGATCAAATCACCTTGGTCAATCCACTATAACTGTCCCAATAAAACACCAAGAACAAGCAACCAAATAAGGCAGAAACAGTAAAAACAAGAACTAGCTTCAGCACATTAATCAGCCATCAAACATACTATTAAATCAACGCCAAGCTTACACGTTCTTTGTATCAAAGATTCAGACCTCTCACAGTTTGATTTCAACCTTTCTCGAGTGTTCACAGAAGCAGACAAGTTCAGCCTATTTTTCTTCGTTGATGCAGTTTACAGCTTCAATTGCTATTTATGTATTGTTCCTTCAATTGGGCCAATTTCAATTATGGTCCATCTTCCACATCTGCTCCTGGACTGGACTAGGCAATATTGTCCAACACAAAGCAATGTCTATTATTCTTCATGAATTTCGAAGATCGCATAATCTAAGATTGTTGGATATAAACAGAATAATTAACAAAGCTTGAGGCATGTACAAATTACACTGTCCTTGGAGATTATTTTAAGATTCTCCTTGTAATCTCTCAAGGTTCAACAAGCTCTTCAACGAAAAATTAATGTAGGAAAATCGAAGATATGAAGTGTTATTTATAGAAAAATCGGATTGGATGAATAGACACGACTCTTCATCCAAAAGTCACGACCTTTCATCTAAGAGTCCTGTCTTTTAATCAAAAGATGTGACTCTTCGAATATTATTAATTAAGATTAATGATAACTATATAACGCTTTGTGTATCTGAATCTAAATGCAGATTAGAATACTCTGTGGCTTTGATCATGATGATTTGAAACGGTTATTGGTCGTGTCCAAACTCCAAAGTCTTGTAAGAAGCAGTAAACTTGCCTTATTTCAATTCTCCTTTACTTTAACAGGCTGTAGAATTAATGAACTTGTTGTAGAATTAATCACATTTTGTCTTCTGCATCAAGGAAGACAATCAAGTTCTCAAAGGCTGAGCCCTTTACCCTTTCCGATCACTTCGAATCTCCAAACGGTCTAACGAAATCTTGGGACAGATCGAGCCTTATGAAACTATCGAGCATTGCAGTTGCTCTGTTCGCTGTCAATGACAAAGAATGGAAATTGGAGAAGGTTGATCAACCCCATTAACAAGTATTATGTTGAAATAGTGGTTATTGTCCCCCATCGTAAATTGAAAGTGAGATAAATTGGTTTATAAGAGGGAATGTGGATCATTGTAAATGACTTGTTAAAATCTTTTACGGTGTGATCTCCTCCTTCTTATACGTTATATCCGAGCACACTTCCCACATGAAATTGACCCGACTCTAAAAATTTAACATGATATCAAAGCGAGTTCGGAAAAGTATTGAGTGACCTTCCTGGGGATTAGTCCGGTTTAATGAAATTGATCGGTTGGTAATCCATCCATTTGAATTGTCAATTCCAAATTGTTAGGTAGTTGGAATTGAACATATGTGTTGAAATAAATAAATTGTCTCACATTGAGATATCAACGAAAGTGGATTGGATTGGTTTATAATGAAATTGATCATAGTAAATGACATATTAAATATTTTACGTTGTAATCTCTTTCCTTTTATACGTTTTATCTAAACACACTCCCCATGTAAATTTACCTGACTCTAAATTTTATCATATTAACCTTTCTGTCTATGTTGTAAATGTGCGTATCTTCTTCAACAATCTGGTGAGAGATATCGGGTTTTGTTCTCATAATTATCTGTAAATTTTGGGTGTTGCAAGCCATTTAGTGTAGATTGTAGATCTCCTGCAATTGTATTGTACCATAGTAACTGTACAAACAATATACCGATATGACTGAAACACGGAACTACTTAAACCATGGATTTCTGAAACCAGTCTTCATGAAGAAAGATTGATTAAGGTTTTTCAAGCACAACTCTCAAAATGCACGAATACAACAGGGGATTTAAAGGTTTATTCAGCTACCTTCCTCTTGTTGGCGAGCAAGATATCTTTCTCTTCTTTCTTTCTGAAGAAACAAGAGAGATAGATCAAATTAGTAAGCATTTTGTGTTTACAGTAATTTCACGATTATCTTACCCATTCATCTATAACTAGTCCTTCTCCGATCAAATTTGTGCCTGTGTCCGTAGATGGTTTCTTCCGGGCCTCGAACTCGGCCTCAGCTTCAGCTAACTGACGATTTAATTTCTCCAAAGCCTTCAGAAATGAAGAATAAACGCATTAAGTGACTTTCCGGTGTAGAAGAAACCACAGCTACGAATTTTTCCACATAGCAAAGACAGAAAACAATGAAATGATACTCACAGGGGTAGGGCGTTCTACATCAAGAAAGACAACCTTCAGTATTTGCTCCACGGTTACTTCATCTTTATGCTCATCAAACTGTTAAGGGAACCAAAATATCTTCAAATAAATCCATTTTTTCATTGCAAAAACATTCTAGATACGAGGAAATGTTTATCATAGTTCTATACTTTGTGTGAAGTAAACAACATTTGTCAAACACGTGGGAGGATAAAGTAATGATTTAATAAAAAACGGCGGACGAACCAATTCCGGCTGGTATTCCACTGCTTCTTTAATCTTTAAACTCATGATCTTAAACTTTACCCTGTTTTTCTGATCCACTGGCTTTTCATTATCCTCCGGAGGCTCTACAAACTTGAACACTACACGAGCACATGAAAATGAGTTGACTGCTCAGGTATAGATTCAAATGAGGAAACAAAATCACACCCCAACATCAAATATTACCGGTTGCTATTATACTCTCGCTTGGAGCGAGGATAGCTCCAGGAGGACGCATGAAACAACTTTTAGGTGCCGTCGTTTGGAACTAGAGAAACAGAAGCAATATCATGTACACCATACAGATCCAAAAACAAAACAAAAAAGAAACCACGTAGCAAGTCAAAGTAATTTGATTACGTTGGAGTTACAAAGAAGTTAAAAGTAAAATGGATCTCTTTTTCTAACTACAAAAGTACCTTGAAAGCTACATGAGACTTGCTTGAATTTCTAATTCTTATTGCACTTCTTACTTGTTTTCCTGGTTCATCTGCACAGGATAGAATGCAACTTTGAATTAAATCTGTTCATAAAAAACAAATACCATCCTCCAGATGACAAGATAAGCAAATTCCAACGGCATTCCAACTTAAATCCCCAAAAATCAAGATAAACAGAGCTTACTCAAACTAATAAAAAAAGGAACTTGCACGAATAAAGTCAACAACCAAACAAGCATAGCAATTAATAAATGGAAAAGATTTGGGTGATCCATACAAGGAAAATAGAGCTTATTGGAGGGATCGAGTTTTAAACGCCGCCGTGTAGGTAGAAAAGATCTAGCAACTGAAGAAACAGAGTTCCCACTAGTCCCGGATCCTTCTGCCGGAGAATGACCCTGATTTTGAGTTAGAATCGACGACGAAGACTGGGAATTACGAAAAGGAAGCTTGAATAGTCCCCATACTTTGCCTTCTGACTTATCCTCAGCGATCGCCATGCCTCAACCAGCACGGGGATCAAAACGACGCCGCTTCAGGGGACGAGAGCGACTTTTGAACAGGCTCTTCGGTCACTTGGTGGGCTCTCTCTATGCAGCTTTTGGGAACTTCTCCTCAACGGCCGATCCTCTTAATATTCCTTGCGCTTTCTCTTCTAATGTTGCGTTGCGCTCTTCAACCCCTAATATATTTTCTCGTGGTACATGGACATTGGTACACCGTGCAACTTATTTGTGAAGCTTTACTATTTTTTCTGTAAACACAAACAAAACTGGATATATTTCATAAATTGTTAAAATTATTATTTAAGTAAATTATTTACTAGATTATACAAGAAAAATGTAATGAAATAAAAATAGACAACAAATTGGTTTGTGAGATCATATATTTAAAGTTGAGAAAATGACAATATTGCATTAGCATTTTAATAATATATATTATTCATTTCTTGATTTCTGAAACTTAATATATTAATTTTCTTTAATTAGCTAGTTAGTTTTATAAAATATTGTTTTTCATTGCGAGCTGTTTTAAACAAATGTGATTCAAATACTTTTGTTTACATAAACAACAATTAATATACAAAAAATTAGGTTAATCAACAAAGTTTAGTTTTATTATATTGGTATGTACATAAAATAATGATAGTTATTTTTTATTTAAAAGGAACATAATTTACATTAATATATTATACACAAAAAATAAAAGGAAGTTGAAGGAAAAATCTGTATATTCTATAAGAATATTTATGGTAAAATTCATAAGAGAAGATTAAAATGATAGATAAAACAATTTATAATTTATGATATATTTATAATTTTATATAATATATAATACACAAACTATAATGTTGAAGTCACTCAAGAAAACAAGACAGAAACATTACATTTTGTGAGGATTTCTTCTTCTTGTGACCCAAATGTAGCCTAGACTAACCGCAAGAAAAGCAATACAAAAACCTCCAAGAATGATGTCGCCGCAAGCAAACGACATATCTTTGGAACGATGGCTCAGAATGTGTCCGATCAAGGGATGTGTATTTGCAGCGGATGATGCTTTCGGTGATGGGGCAGGACTAGTGATTGAGAGCATTCTTGATTCACACATGCTGACTACAAACAGTAGAAGAATGCAGAGATGAAGAACTTTACCCATGAGCCTTGTTTGTCTAGGTATGAATTTCTGCTACAGACGCGGTGTTGACTGGGTATGAAGGAGAGGTGTTAACTGGGGAGACTTAGATTAAAATTTCTTAGGGCTAGGTAGTCCCTCTCCTATGCTGTGCTGTGTGAACAAATCAAAAGAATAATTAAAAATAAGTTATAGTTTATAACAATGTTTTAAATACTAATATTGGCCTGTATACCGGACAAACTCATTAGATCGATATATCGGATATGTACCGGATCCGTACCAGAATACTAAAATAAAATAAATTATAAAATATTTATATTTTATTTTTTCCTAAATCAAATAGGTTAAATCCGACACGATCCGCTCAAAAACACGTACCGTCCGGTATTTTATCAAAATACCGGCTGAAGCCGTACAATCAAAATTTTTGGTATACCGAAAATTTAAAATAATGGTTTATAAGACATAAATAATTGGAATTATATAACCTTTTCAATAGATAAATTTTCTTTTACTTAAGTTTCATAAAATCACAATTTACATCCTTTTATCTATAAATTTACAATTTAACTACTTCAACTTTGCATTAAATAACAAAATTGATATTAATATAAAGTTGATGCACTTAATTTATGATATTTATAGATGAAGAATGTAAATTATGAATTTATGATACTTGACAGACAAACCAAAATTTATCCCTTTTCAATATAATTTATTTTTATTATATACTAAACCATACATTGTATTATAGCTCAAGGATGGTTATGAGTTGGTCCTGTTAGGTGTGGAGATCGATATTGATATCGATCGGTTACACTTAAACGAGGACCGATTGGCAATGTGGTCGATCGGGGCACACATGGAAGACGGGATGGTCGGTATTGGTACCGATCGGTCGAGGACCGAAGTACGCAATACCGAATGTAACAAAAAGGACCGAAGCAATCGGTAGAGGACCGATGGCACGTGACCCGAAGATATGAGATGGAGGCAATCGGTCGAGGACCGAACTGAGATATGGTGGGGCTCATTAGTCAAAGATATCGGCAGTTATGGAAAGAGATATTGAAGGAAATAATATCATATCAAATCAGTATATATGGACGCATATATATGATTTGATTATGAATAATCATATATGAAAATATGATCAAATATTAGGAATATTTGTTTGTTACCTTAATATCTCAACCACCTCATCTATATAAAGGGGTCTTAGGGTTCATTGTTATACACTTCAATACTCCTGTATTCCGGATTTCCTCTTCGTGTGTGTGTGTTGTAATCTTCTCAAATGATAGTGAATTTGGCCGTTTCCGCCGGTCACGTGGTTTTTTCCCTTTCCGGGTTTCCACGTTAATTTCTTGTATCGTTGTTTTCTCTTTGCTTTAATTCTCGGGTCTTACTTAATCTATCGAGGTTGTTCGCACACGTGTTTAATCCCCAACAGGTCCATCAAAGTTGAGATAAAAAGATTGATAGAAAAATGTATTGTGCATACACAACAAAATGTAACGGAACCGATGACATGGCTCATGCGAACTATCCATTAACTTTTGGTCGGATCGATGAGTCTGTATGCCTCCCATCCCCGAGTAGAAATTCAAGCGCTATCCAGTTCCCACCATATTCCATTCGCTCCTTTAGTACGTACCTTTCAATTCAATGAACATGAATTCTGTTGTCTCTGGCATGTCTTACATTTGGATGATCGTGTTTTTAGAACGATGCTGGGTTCGGTGCTGAGTCTTAACTATTTCATTCTCATTCTTCAACTTTCATACAAATTATGTGAACTTTTCTTTCCCTATATATGAACTTTTCTTTTTTGTATAGTGTGTTCACTCGACTTAACTCCTTATTCCTGGTGTTTTCTACCTCTATTGTCCTTTGCATTTCATAACACATCTTTGTAACATGTTTCTCGATGTCGTATTATTGTTACGTTATCTTGTTATGGTTTCTATTATCATAGATGTTTGGTATCCTGTATTCTTCATGTGTCGAAGAGTTACACTTGCTCACCCAAATTCGTTATGAATTCCGATAGATTCATGACAAAATTATGCAATGAAAATTTTTCCAGGAGGAATTGTGGCGCAGGTTCTACAATTGCGACGAATAACTTTAATCTAACGATGAATTATTTCGTGGGAAGTTTTGTTTGACAAATTATGAAGCAACCGCGATGAATTGTACTAGGTGGCCAAAATTTGCGATGAATAGGTATAAGCTCATGAAAAATTGGACATGAATTTCGTTCCCAAGGCTATTTCCTGGGCTTTTTTGCGTTCAAATTTCAAATACACTTCCTTAGCCAATTTATATTCTTAGTTATAGGCGTTTTAATTTACCTTAATTGCAATTGACCCCTTCTTTCTACCTAATTTCATTTAACTCTCGATTTCCTATGATAAGGACTAGCTCAATCAGACTGCTATGAAACTTGAATCCAAGTCAAGCTATCGAACCTTATTCAGAGTGACTAATTTATAATTGATTGATCTAGTCCTCCAATATGATTACCGAATAATATGAACATTGTGACCATTGGATCATTAATTTCTACATATTATAAGTCCTTTATCAACGTTATTTGTCACCCATGTATCAAGTTTGACCTCGTTGAAAAATATTTTCGAATATACATGATCATTCAATTTATTTATTTATTTATCTTTTAATTAGATCGTTATTTGAGTTGATATAATTAGATACACTGAGAGAATTATGAAGTTGGTCTCATAATACGTGAGATTACATCATTAAAAGAGCAAAACTCTATGTAGGTGATCACTACAATGAAATTCAAATTATAAAATAGAGTGATCAACTATCAAATAAGATATATCAAAGGCCGAGCAACTCAATTAAGTATTTCCATACTAGATTTTCTAACAAATGATAGAAATCTTTTGATTATTTACATGCATCCAAAATATTAAAATATGCTCTTGTGTATGGACATAAACAATTTATAATGATAGTAGAATTTACTTAAATGTGTAAAATGCACAATATTTATTATAGAACAAAAATTGAGCAATTAATTTAGCATATTTACATAATATGATACATGAGTTTTCATTGCTTTCACATAACTCTTTAACAAATAGCAACAAATATATTCTCCGAAATCCAAAATACATTTAACATCTTACAAATAAATACTCCACCGACGATTATCCTTCTGTTAATACATAAATTTATGGTGACAGATTAAACCGAACGGGTCAGATGTTCAAAATTGTAGCAATGTGCCGTTTGGCATATTCTCTTGAATAAGCGATTGACATATGCTACGAGGAACCCGATCAACACAACATCAAGTAAATCCGATTCAACGATGGTAATCCCGATCGACATCCAACACTTGATCAGTAGTGGTTGGTGACTCTCGCGATCAGCTGGTTTGTAAAAGCATAAATGTCAACAATATCTGCGCCACCAATCTCAGACGATGCCATAAATTTCAACAATATTTACACACTGAAAGTCATATAAATCAACTCGAGGGCGGTTGATGAGATAGAAAAAGATTATGATTAGATTTAATATTTTTATATTTAATCATCTCAGCTATAAAAAGGGGAAGAAAAATAGGGGAGAATAAAACAACACCACCATAAGTAGAGCAATAAACTCTTGTTGTATTTACCTTCTGTGTATTTATTATTTTTAGTGAAATCATTCATAGGTTTGGTGTCTTGTGAGTTTTCCTCCCGATTCTAGAGTTTCATACAAATTCTTCATGTTTTCAATCACGGCAACCGGTTACCAGCGGTTCTCACACACAATACATTGTAGTATTAAGGAGTATCTATTTTTACCCTTAATACCTTTTTGTACCGAAACCTCTAAACCCCAATTCTGCCAACCGCAGACAACCATTATGGTTACTGTGATGGATGTTTGGGCAGAAAATTGGGAAGGGGATGATAAAGAATAAGCGAAAACCCGTATTAGAGGCTTAGAACGAACAAAATAAATTTAGAGAAAAAGCCTAGATATGAATTAATAAAATAGACGATTCATTCCTGCTTCGCTTCATGATTAACATTTCAGAACGATTCTGAAACGGGGGCAGAAGTCAACAGACATGTCGAAGCTTCATAGGTGTTCATGACTAATAAATCATGATTTCATCATTACATCTAAAACCAACGGTTGAATAATCAAATTTTAAGAAATGATAAATCTACTTTTAATTCTAACAATAATGTTTTGATTATATTTTTTATGTATATATACTAGTATATTTATTACTATTTTATCAATCTACCGTCATATACTACTATTTTGGCTAATTTGATCAAATAATGCTTTGAAAAAAGGGTTTAAAGTTTTAATGTCAATAGCAGACGTCGTGCACGAAATTGTGTGGGTGCTGACGTGTTCTACAAACAGCGTCCACTACAACTGGGTATGTCAGTTTTCCGCGGACGACGTCCATTAGGCTCTCTTTAACGGCGGACAAGGCCGTATGGAGATACGGTCTTGTCCGCCGCTCTCTCCTCCACGTGGGCGCCCATTGTTACATGGGCGCCTGTATTTCCTCGGAAAAATACGTTTCGCGGACAAGGGTTTGGACGTCCATTATCCGTAGAAATACTGTTCATCTTCTTTTAAATATTTTATTTTTTATTTTTAAAAATTAATTTAAAATATAACTTTTAATAATAAATATATTTATAAAATTTATAATTTTATTTTAATAATATAAATATGTAATTTTAGGTAAAATTAGACCGTTTTGAATCGAAATATTAAAAATGAGTACGAATCCATGAAAATAAATACAATCGAAATATTGAAATATAATACATACAAAGATATAAATTTTAAAAAAATAATGTTTAATCGTCGAGATGATAGAAATATAAAATATTAAAACTAAAACCTAATATTTTTTGATAAATTGAATAGTAAATAAATAAATCTGATGAGATAGAAAGATAAAATGAAATTTGGATAGATGAAATGATGTGGATGAAAGAGAAATAAAAATGATATGGATGAGTGAGAAATTTTAGAAGTGGAAAGAGAATATGATGTGGATGTGAGAGAATGATGATGTGTAGAGAGATTTATATGGCGGAAATGATTTTGGGCGCGGACAAGGTTACAGATAGTCTTATAGCTAAGCACGTCAGTTTTCCTCGGACGACGTCCGCTATAGCTTGCAACGTCAACTTTCTGCGGACGACGTCCGCTATTCGCCTATCTATATATATGGGGTTATTTGAGTGACAAAATCACCCCGAACAACTCTCCCAATGATAAATATAGTCCGCAAAAGTTTCAAAACTTAGGTATACTTTATTTTTTTGTAATTTAAATATTTTTCTCGTATTTTTGAATTATTTTTAGTACAATTGTATTTATATATTTAATTTTTTTGTATTATATTATTATTGATTTGTATTAATTATTGGAATATGAATGACTTATGTTGTATATATGCTTATAGTGTTTTCGGTTTATATTATTATATACTTTGTAAATTATTGTGTAATAGCTATGTGATGAGAACTCTAGAACCGGGTACCTTGTGATGGGTAAGGCCCAACAACGATTGGGCTAATTCAAATGGCGAAAATGAATCCTTACAGCCCACTTACACCTCTAAGAAAGAACGGCCCGATGTTCAACTAGAGGACCGAAGCTGACCTTAACGAAATAAAGCGTTTTCTGCCAGATGGCACCTGGGTTCGGTTCGAGCTGTTACAGAACGGTTACAACTCACATTTTCCACGCTTCGGGCCTTCCCACGTTTATCACGCTTCGGGCCCGATCAAGCAGACCACGCCTCGGTCCCAACCTCGTTTTACATCTCGCGATAACAACCTCTAACAAACCTGTCAGAGGCCGTTACGGAGCGTGATTTACACACGCTATGAACTCTATAAATACATGGCAAGACGACGGAAATAGGAGGACCCTTTGGACGCGGAAAAACAGGACGTTACCCTGCCGGAATTTTTACCGCTTTCTTTACCTTGTCATTTTCATTAGCCTCTCTTGTATTGACTATGCGTTATTTTATTAGTGAACAGGCTAAGAGCATAATCTGCTCTTAGTCGAGTGGTTTTCACCCCAATTTCTGGGGTTTCCACTATACATCGCTGTGCATTTATTTATTTCCAGCTTTTGATCGACTTCCACATCTAAAACAAATCAAAACCGAGTTCGTTTGTTGAACGAACAGGACGACTGTTGGTACTCCCTAAAAAGGGACCATAACAGTTTGGCGCCGTCCGTGGGGACGATTCTCTAATCCCATTTGAGTTTTCTACCAGAGATAGGATAATCAAAGGCATGGCGAGTGGAACTCCGACAAATAATAGTGAAGTGCTTCCCGACAGTCTCCCAGCACCAACATTCACTTTACAGGATCTGGAAGCTGTCGTAAGGAAGGTGGTACTGGAAATTACGTCGGAGAGAAGTGGAATAGAACCACCGGCTGTTTCAAGCCCTGTTCCCAAAAACAGAGGTTATGAGAGTGATCCTGACGAACGCAACACTGATGAAGAGGAAAATATCAGGCGTGGCGTCACAACGAGGAGGCCTAGATATCGATCTACTCCTCCCCCTCCGGCCAGAGCTCTAACTCCCGCTCCTGGAAATGACTAGGAGCAGATGCAGCGACGAATAGATGAGCTCACCAGGGAGTTGGAGAATATGCGTGCACTGAAGGATTGCGAACCGAATCTGGGATGCAATCCTGGTTTATTTAACAGGGCCATGGAGGCTCCTATCAGGCGAAGTAAGGATGACGATTGGTGGCATAATTTACATGTTGTTCAAACGTCATCCCAGCAATCTGAAGGCGAATTGGCCGCCTTGGGAGATTTGATGCTCCCCTTTTCTTAGGGAATCTGGGCAGCAGTCCAAGATCGGCATTATCGCAACCCCGAGGGGTTGCCGACATTTCGTGGCGATGGTGATCCGATCGATCATGTTGCTGATTTCGAGTTACGTATGGGAACGGTTCGGGCCTCTGATTCATTAAAGTGCCGCATCTTCGCGGCAGGATTACAAGGCGATGCCCGAACATGGTTCAAAAATATGCCGGCCCGATCCATACAGTCGTATGGTGGGTTTATTTTGGCATTCTAAGAGCAATTCGCTCCAAATGTAGGACAGCCTCGAAGCAGGCAGGAACTATATCAGCTAAAATATATCCCGGCGAAAATGAGTCTTCGGTCCTTTATTGAGAAATTCAACAAGACCGCCCTGGGCATCAAACTCGAGCTATGGGATAAAATCGATATTCTACAGCAGGTCTTAGGACCGTGCGGTCTTTCGGCCAGTTTGGTGAAGCGCCCACCATCTACCTTGGGAAAACTTCTTCAGAAAATCAACAAGTATATTAAGGTAGATGAAGCGCTGGGGCTTGGTTATCAGAAGACTAGCGGGAATTCTGAGCCCGCAGGTGATCATAGGGTTTCATACCCGAAGAAACAGTCGCGAGAAGTAGCGGCTGTGAGTGAAAAAGACGTCCCTCCGAAGCAGGAGGACAATCGGGTGTATTGCGAGCTTCATCATAATCGCGATCACCCGACCTTGAAGTGCCCGTTGTTGAAAGAGACAGTAGAGGCAATGAGTAAAGAAAAGCCCGACCGAAACGGTCAGAAGGGCAAGCGAGCGGAATCCCCCTGAAGGGGCCATCAAGGTGACGATCGTCACAGGCCGCGGGGAAGAGATAATCGGGGACAACCCCGAAATTACAACGATCGGACGGAGGACCGAAGGTCTCCTCCGCCAGAGCAAGAAAGAGGCCAACACGGTCGTGAGAACCGTGGCCAGGGCCGAAGAAGAAGATGGCGGTGCCGTGGCGGCAGAGCCCCGCAGAATGAGGGTGGGAGACAGGAGCAGGCTGCTCCCCCACCTTCCGAAACTGGTGCCCAACCTCCTCGAAATGAGGCGGCACCTAGAGAAGTGGCCTGAGATATTTATGTTATCTCCGGCGGATTGAGAATAAATGAATCGGTCCGGGACCGAAAGAGAACTGCGCGCGGAGACTCTGCTGAGAGCTCCGAATCTGTGGCGCTGGTAAAGTATGATCCCATGGAACGGTCCTCCTTCTTCACAGAGGACATTACTTTCACCCCGGCTGATCGGGAAGGGATCATGGATCCATGTGACGATCCCCTCACCATTACTGGGATCATCGGAAATCGACGGGTCCACAGAATTTTAGTGGACACTGGGGCTTCGTGCAATCTGATGAAGCGCGAGGTCGCTGAAATGTTGGGAGCTGCTGCTCACGATCTCCCGATCGCCAACATAACTCTTTGGTCGTTCGACCAAAGGAGCGTTATTCCGTGCGGGAAGATGTTGTTTCCCGTTACCCTTGGAGAACCATCCAAGGACCTTTCTGAGGACTTGGAATTCATTATCGTTGATGTCGACTTAGCTTACAACGCTATTATCGGACGGACCGGCCTGAGTAAGTTTGAGGTGGTCCCTTCTACTTATCACATGATGCTCAAGTTCTCCTCCATTCATGGAGTTATTTCTGTTAAGGGGGATCAGAAGGTAGCTAGACAATGCTACATGAGCTCGTGCTGAACGTTGGCACCGATTAAGAGGGCCCGGGTGGATTTGCTGGAAGAGCTGTCGCACCCGAGGCAAGCAATGGAACCCGTAGGGTTCAAATTGATTAATCTGGTTGAGGATGACTCAACCAAGACAACTCGCATCGGGGCTCATCTAGCCCCTGAATTTGAAAAAGAAATGATCCACCTGCTGAGAAGCCACGTGGATATATTTGCTTGGTCCCCGGATGATGTTTCGGGGATTGACCGATCCGATAGTGAACATCGGATCAATAGTGAGCCTGGAACAAAGCATGTTAGTCAAAAAAGGAGACGCTATTCTCCTGAGAAGATCGAGATCATCCGGGCTGAAGTGAATAAGCTGCTACGGTCCTGATTTATCAGAGAAATCCACTAAACTGAATGGGTTGCAAACCAAATGGTGGTTTCCAAACCGAACGGGAAATGGCGAATGTGCATCGATTTTACCGATGTGAATAAAAGCTGTGAGTCAGACCCTTTTCCGTTGCCGCACATCGACCGACTGGTGGATGCTGTTTCTGGTAGCACCATGATGAGTACCATGGATGCTTATTCTGGGTATCACCAGATCTTCTTAGCTGAGGAAGATCAGAAGAAATCATCATTCATGACCGAAGATGGGGTTTTCTGTTATGTGGTTATGCCCTTCGGTCTCAAAAATACTGGGGCAACATACCAAAGGTTGGTCAACAAAATCTTTAGAGAGTTGATTGGCCATATGATGGAAGTGTATGTTGACGATATGATTGTAAAATCTATGAATGATGAAGACCATCTTTCTTATTTGTCTCGTTGTTTCGAAGTATGCCGAAAATATAAGCTCAAACAAAATCCAAACAAGTGCTGCTTCGGGATCCGAAGTGGAAAATTCTTAGGATATTATGTTTCAGAGAAAGGCATAGAGGTTAACCCTGAGAAGGTGCAAGCTATCATTGATATGCAACCTCCGAGAAACAAAAGAGAATTTCAAAGGCTTACTGGCCGACTAGCCGCGCTGAGCAGGTTTATTTCGAAATCCACAGACCGGGCCTTACCTTTTTTCAGAGTGCTAAGAAAAGCAAGCCATATGGATTGGACCGAAGAATGCGATCGGGCCTTCTCTGAGCTGAAGACTTATTTAAGCACTCCCCCGGTGATGGTAAGTCCAACTTGTGATGAACCTTTGGGGTTATATCTTGCGGTGTCCGAAGTTGCCGTCAGCGCAGCTCTGGTGACCATACGAGATGACATTCATAGACCTGTTTATTATGTCAGTCATTCTCTAGTATCTGCTGAAACCAGGTATTCCACCTTGGAGAAATTCATGCTAGCTTTGAAGAAAGCTGTATCCAAGTTGAAGCATTATTTCGAAGGCCGAACGGTCTATGTTTATACGGATCAGCCTCTGAAAATACTCCTTAAACAGAAGGATTTGAATGAGAGATTGGCAAAATGGGCTATCAAACTCAGCGCTATGTATCTGGAATTCCTGCCCCGAAGGGCGATCAAAGCTCAGGTTCTAGCCGATTTTGTGGTTGAAATGACCCGATCGGCCATTTATCTTAACCAAGAGGATGATCGATGGACGATCCACGTAGATGGATCAACCTTCGGGGGAAGAGGAGCGGGCATTACCCTGACAACGGTACAAGGTGATCTTATTCATTCCGCAGTCAAATTTTCCTTTGCTGGAACAAATAATGTGGTAGAATATGAGGCAGTATTGTCAGGAATGACCTTGGCTCGAAAAATGGGAGTTAGCAGAGTGCGAATGTTCTCAGACTCGAAGTTAGTAGTGGAACAATTCGCAGGGAGATTTGAGACTCACGATCCGATGATGAGGTTGTATTGCGCTAAAGTTCTGGAGTTATCCAAGAAGTTCAATGAGTTCTCTCTTGACCATGTGCCACGAGAACAAAACAAGGTTGCCGATGCACTCGCCAGATTGGCTTCGGGCATACCTGACATAGAGCCGAGCACTATTTCGGTCCACGTTCAGGACCGACCTTCGGTCGAGATTCCAGTGACCGAACAGTCTATTGAAGAGATCGGGGCTCTATGTCATGAACTCCAGGGCTTGAATATTGATGCTACTGAATCCCCAGGAGAACCCAATTGGATGGACTCCTTTATTAAATACCTCTCAAACGGATATCTCCCTGAAGATAAGTCTGAAGCCAGGAAAATAGAGGTCCGGGCTAAGAGATTCACCTTAGTCGACGGACGCTTGTTTAAAAAGAGTTTTGAGGGCCCGCTTCTGCGATGTTTATCTCCTATTGAGGCCGAAGCCGTCATGATTTATGTTCATGAAGGGATATGCGGCATTCATTCAGGGGCCCGATCTTTATACCACCGCATTATTAGAGCCGGGTATTTTTGGCCAACATTGCTCGCTGATGCTAAGCAGTACACTAAGCGTTGCGCCATATGTCAATACCACGCTCCACTCCCGCAATTGCCTGGGGCTCCACTATCGATTACCCCATTGCCTTGTCCGTTTGACAGATGGGGGATTGATATCCTCGGACCTTTTCCTCGGTCCATAGGGCAAAGAAAATTTTGTATCGTAGCGGTGGAGTATTATTCGAAGTGGATCGAAGCAGAAGCCGTAGCCATTATCTCAGAAAAAGTGGTCAAGCACTTCATATGGCGAAATATTGTGAGCCGCTTCGGGGTTCCCCGAGCGCTCGTATCTGATAATGGGACTCAGTTCCGCGGAAAGAACATACGGGATCTATGCACCAAGTTGGGCATCACCCAGCATTTCTCATCAGTGGCTCATCCCCAAACCAACGGACTTACGGAGGTATCTAACAAGGTTATCCTGAAAGGATTGAAAACCAAGTTGGAAGATTTCGGGGGTAAATGGCCTGAACACATCTATGAGGTCCTATGGGCATACCGAACTACACCTCGCTCAACAACCCAGGAATCACCTTTCTCATTGGTGTATGGGACCGAAGCTGTTAGCCCGGTGGAGGTTGCCATCCGATCACCTCGGATATCTCAATACGATGAGCATATGAACGGTGAAAGGAGATTATTGGACCTCGAGATGGTCGAAGAAAAAAGAGATGCAGTTTATGCACGGATGCGTGCTTACCAGCGGAATATGGAACGGGCCCATAACAAACGAGTCCTCCCAAGGGAATTCTTTGAAGGCGACCTCGTCCTCAGAAGCATTAAGGTGCAGAGGAATGTTGGAAAGCTGGACAGAAATTGGGAGGGACCGTATCGCATATCGGCGAAATTGGAGTCAGGTGCGTATAAACTTGAAACATTGGATGGTATAGAGGTCCCCCGAACTTGGAATGTCATGAATTTAAGGCGATACTTCTTATGATTTTTCGATTAATGTGTTTGACTCAATAAAAGACATTCCATTAAACGTAAGTGGCAAACTAGTAAGTACAAAAGTTCACTATTTCTAATAGAATGATGGACCGATCTTGGAGTTGTGTAAGCTTAGGACGAATCTGGACTGGTGACCGAAGCTTCTTGTCCGCAAGGTTCCCAAGTTGCAGTGACCGCTCTGACGAGTCAGATGCTCCTGCACTTGCCCAGCCCCATGGATGAGTTGTGATTCTCCCAGAACTCATTACGAACTAAGATATTCCCTCCAACGGCATTCAGTCTTTAGAGATGGCCTTTTGTACCTGCGAAATCTGCCACAACGAAAGGAATGATAGTCAGCATATCAAAACATAAGATCGGTCTTCACTTAAGACGTTTTATGAGCCAAGCTTAACCGGTAAAACCTAAGGGACTTTAATAGAACCAAGGTTCGGCGAAAGCCTACAAAAACTCATAACTAACGCAAACCACGCCTACTCAATTACGTAATGATTCCAAGGACGGAATAAGAGTGACCCATACACCATGTAAAACGACCGATCCAATCAAATTTGACATAAATAAACTACATATAACGTCTGGGACCGATGGTTGACAACCTATAAGTGTCCCCGATCTTATACTTGTTAGTTTATTCTGAAGTTAAGATGAACTACTTCGTTGAACTTAAAACTTATTAGTTTATTCCGAAGTTGGTTATATCAATTCATTCTGGTAATTAAAACAGCTAAAGCTGAAAGAAAAGGGAGGAAAATTTTTATATAAATCAAAGGGATGGCAGATACAAAGTAATTCCTAACTAATCTGCCCCTCCTCTTGATCCTCAGCTTCGGGCTCCTGGGGTTCGGTTTGTTCGGCGAGCCGTTTCAACTCTTCTTCTTGATCAGCCACCTTCTGGTTGACCGCTTTCTCCATCTCTTCAAAGAGATAAAAGAAAGGATCCTCCTCCAGTACAGGCTCTTCCAAAGTTGGAATAACCTGAAACTTGCCATCCTTCTCCAGTGGCTCGATCATCTTCCATCGCTCGTCCGAAGGGGAAAGCCCGAACGTCTGGATAACTTGCTCTCGCATGTTATCCAGATACTTCGCAGTGTAAACCCCGTGTATGTTATCCGCTAAAGCGAATAACAACGGGGACTGAGCGAACCCCAGAACTACTTCCCGAACCGAACCTTCGGTCGAAGTGCGGGCCCTCGTCAACTCTTCCTCCAAGGCCGTCTTTTCTTCTTGGGCCCGAAGGAGAATCTCATTCAGCTTATTCCTCTTCTCCTGGGCCCGACCTTGGACTTGGTTGATTTCTTCGTCTTTGGCCCGCAACTTGGCCTCCAGGTCGTCTATTCGCCCCTGAGCCGTTTCCCCCACCTTCTCCATCTCAGAGACTTTATATGCTAAGAGTGAGACCTCCGTCCCTGCTCTTAGCAGCTCATTGTCCAATCGGTCACGGTCCTCCCGTACCGTGACCAACTCCCCATGCTTGATCTCAACTTGCCTTTTCGCAAGGTCAAGTTGGTCTTGGACTTTTTGGGACACAACGCTATCACCTTGGTATTTCTCCACGGTAATAGCGGTTGTGAAAGCTTTCCTCAACATATGAAAAAGACCACACATTGTTAAAAATGAAGCTTCGGGCCTCCATGTTAAGCCAAAGTTACCTTGGATATGAGGTCGAGGAAGCTTTCCATAATGTCTTCCCCAGATACGTCCGCCTGGACGTTATTTGGGTTCTTCTCTCCGAAAAGGCGGAAGTCATTTACGAAGGCACTCCGCCAGGAGGATAATTTCCTCCACGTGTTGAACCTGTCCAACAGGCCCAGGACAACTCCTCAGACGGAGTTGGTCTTCGGGCCCTGTGCAGGCTCCTTTAGGACGCTCCCCTTATTGGGGACCGGAGCGCTGCCCCCCTTCTTCAGCCTCTTCGGCTCCTGCGGGGCTTCCACTTCGGTCACCCTCTTCCCTTTTCCTAAGGGGACCGGCGGCAGGTAGACGTTCGGCTTAAGCTGAGGGCCGGGGAGATCCTTCTCCACGGGAACGGCTCCCTGCAGCAATAAAGTAACATTCATTTCCGCCGGAACGAAGAGGGAATATCTTCCCGTCCCTTCCAAATAGAGTAATGTGCCGGGATTGAAAACTAGACCTAAACTCCTCAATGTCTAACTCAGACATAGAGGGATTACGCATTTTGTGAGGAGCCATGAGAATATACCTTAGAAAAAACGGATTGAAAGAGGGTCGGACGAAAATCGGTTGAGGGCACAAGAAACTTGCTGCAATTTCTTTCTCGCGAGAATGACGATGAGAAGAAATAGTGCCCGAAATCTCGATTTAAATATTAATTTCCCAGCCAATGGCGTGCCGCCACGTAATACTGCCCAAGACTGTGACAGTACAGGGCGCACTCATCACGCCCCTTGAACTTTCGAAGGTGATGAGGCGCGGGTCGAGATATTAATATTTAAAAAAATATCAAAGATAAAAGTATAATTTAAATATACGTTATTAGGTCTTAAGCGTGATTGATCCATACGCTAAGGCAAAAATCGGTCCCCTAGACTCTCACTACCTACGGGCACGGTCCCTTGTTTTCATGAATGTGCAAACATCATGTGATCGGCCTTGTATCACCTCTGCGATTGGCAATCAAGGCCGAGGGGCTAGTGATGAGAACTCTAGGACCGGGTACCTTGTGATGGGTGAGACCCAGCAACGGTTGGGCCAATTCAAATAGCGAAAATGAATTCTTACAACCCCTTTACACCTCTAAGGAAGAGCGGCCCAATGTTCAACTAGAGGACCGAAGCTAACCTTAACAAAATAAAGCGTTTTCTGCCAGCTGCCACCTGAGTTCGGTCCGAGCGGTTACAGAACGGTTACGACTCACATTTACCACGCTTCGGGCTCTCCCACGTTTACCACGCTTCGGGCCCGATCACGCAGACCACGCCTCGGTCCCAACCTCGTTTTACATCCCGCGATAACAACCTCTAACAAACCTGTCAGATGCGGTTACGGAGCGTGATTTACACACGCTATGAACTCTATAAATACAGGGCAAGACGAAGGAAATAGCAGGACCCTTTGGACGCGAAAGAACAGGTCGTTACCCTGCCGAATTCTTACCGCTTTCTTTACCTTGTCATTTTCATTAGTCTCTCTTGTATTGACTATGAGTTATTTCATTAGTGAACAGGCTAAGAGCATAATCTGCTCTTAGTCGAGTGGTTTTCACCCCAATTCCTGGGGTTTCCACTATACATCGCTGTGCATTTATTTATTTCCAGCTTTTGATCGTCTTCCACATCTAAAACAAATCAAAACCGAGTTCGTTTGTTGAACGAACCGGACGACTGTTGGTACCCCCTAAAAAGGGACCATAACATATATAGATAAACAATTCTAATATTGTGTAACACAAATTCTTCACTCAAATTACACAAGATGTCAATGAATTGTGTTTGATTGGAATAAAAAATTCAAATCCATACAAAAATTTAAAACTTAAATTCATNCGACGGAAATAGCAGGACCATTTGGACGCGGAAGAACATGCCGTTACCCTGCCGGAATTCTTACCGCTTTCTTTACATTGTCATTTTCAGTAGCCTCTCTTGTATTGACTATGAGTTATTTCATTAGTGAACAGGCTAAGAGCATAATCTGTTCTTAGTCGAGTGGTTTTCACCCAAATTCCTGGGGTTTCCACTATACATCGCTGTGCATTTATTTATTTCCAGCTTTTGATCGTCTTCCACATCTAAAACAAATCAAAACCGAGTTCGTTTGTTGAACGAACCGGACGACTGTTGGTACCCCTAAAAAGGGACCATAACAGTTTGGCGCCGTCCTTGGGGACGATTCTCTAATCCCATTTGAGTTTTCTGCCAGGGATAGGATAATCAAAGGCATGGCGACTGGAACTCCGACAAATAATAGTGACGTGCTTCCCGACAGTCTCCCAGCACCAACATTCACTTTACAGGATCTGGAAGCTGTCGTAAGGAAGGTAATACTGGAAATTACGTCGGAGAGAAGTGGAACAGAACCACCGGCTGTTTCAAGCCCTATTCCCAAAAACAGAGGTTATGAGAGTGATCCTGACGAATGCAGTACTGATGAAGAGGAAATCATCAGGCGTGGCGTCACAACGAGGAGGCCAAGATATCGATCTACTCCTCCCCCTCCGGCCAGAGCTCTAACTCCCGCTCCTGGAAATGACCAGGAGCAAATGCAGCGACGAATAGATGAGCTCACCAGGGAGTTGGAGAGTATGCATGCATTGAAGGATTGCGAACCGAATATGGGACGCAATCCTGGTTTATTTAACAGGGCCATGGAGGCTCCTATCAGGCGAAGTAAGATGACGATTGGTGGCATAATTTACATGTTGTTCAAACGTCATCCCAGCAATCTGAAGGCGTATCAGCCGCCTTGGGAGATTTGATGCTCCCCTTTTCTGAGGAAATCTGAGCAGCAGTTCCAGATCGGCATTATCGCAACCCCAAGGGGTTGCCGACATTTCGTGGCGATGGTGATCCGATCGATCATGTGGCTGATTTCGAGTTACGAATGGGAACGGTTTGGGCCTATGATTCATTAAAGTGCCGCATCTTCGCGGCAGGATTACAAGACGATGATCGAACATGGTTCAAAAATCTGCTGGCCCGATCCATACAGTCGTATGGATCGTTTATTTTGGCTTTCTCAGAGCAATTCGCTCCAAATGTAGGACCGCCTCGAAGCAGGCAGGAACTATATCAGCAAAAATATATCCCGGCGAAAATGAGTCTTCGGTCCTTTATGGAGAAATTCAACAGGACCGCCCGGGGCATCAAACTCGAGCTCCGGGATAAAATCGATATTCTACAGCAGGTCTTAGGACCGTGCGGCCTTTCGGCCAGCTTGGTGAAGAGCCCACCATCTACCTTGGGAGAACTTCTTCAGAAAATCAACAAGTATATTAAGGTAGATGAAGCGATGAGGCTTGGTTATCGGAAGCCTACCGAGAATTCTGAGCCCGCAGGTGATCATAGGGTTTCATACCCGAAGAAACAGTCGCGAGAAGTAGCGGCAGTGAGTGAAAAACACGTCCCCCCGAAGCAGGAGGACAATCGGGTGTATTGCGAGCTTCATCATAATCGCGATCACCCGATCTTGAAGTGCCCGCTGTTGAAAGAGACAGTAGAGACAATGAGTAAAGAGAAGCCCGACCGGAATGGTCAGAAGGGCAAGCGAGCGGAATCCCCCCGAAGGGGCCATCAAGGTGACGATCGTCACAGGCCGCGGGGAAGAGATAATAGGGGACAACCCCGAAACTACAACGATCGGACGGAGGACCGAAGGTCTCCTCCGCCAGAGCAAGAAAGAGGCCAACATGGTCGTGAGAACCGTGGTCAGGGCCGAAGAAGAAGATGGCGGGGCCGTGGCGGCAGAGCCCCGCAGAATGAGGGTGGGAGACAGGAGCAGGCTGCTCCCCCACCTGTTGAAACTGGTGCCCAACCTCCTCGAAATGAGGCGGCACCCAGAGAAATGGCCTGAGATATTTATGTTATCTCCGAGGGATTGAGAATAAATGAATCGGTCCGGGACCAAAAGAGAACTGCGCGCGGAGACTCTGCTGANCTTGTCCGCAAGGTTCCCAAGTTGTAGTGACCGCTCTGACGATTCAGATGCTCCTGCACTTGCCTAGCCTCATGGATGAGTCGTGATTCTCCCAAAACTCATTACAAACTAAGACATTCCCTTCAACGGCATCCAGTCTTTAGATGGCCTTTTGTACCTATGAAATCTGGTACAACGAAAGGAATGATAGTCAGCATATCGAAACATAAGATCGGTCCTAACATAAGACGTATTATGAGTCAAGCTTAGCCAGCAAAACCTAAGGGACTTTATTAGAATCAAGGTTCGGCGAAAGCTCGTAAAAACTCATAATTAACGCAGACTACGCCTATTCAATTGAGTAATGATTCCAAGGACAGAATAAGAGTGACCCATACACCATGTAAAACGACTGATCCAATCAAAATTGACCTAAATAAACTAAATATAACGTCTGGGACCGATGGTTGACACCCTGTAAGTGTCTCCGATCTTATACTTGTTAGTTTATTCAGAAGTTAAGATAAAACAGCTTCGTTAAGATAAAACTTAATAGTTTATTCAGAAGTTCGTTATATCACTTCGGTTCGACAATTAAAATAATCAAAGTGGAAGAAATACGTATTTATATTAAGAAGTGCGGCGGATACAAAATGATAACTAAATCAAACTAATCTGCCCTTCTTCTTTGTCTTCCGCTTCGGGCTCCTAGGGTTCGATCCGGGCCGCGAGCCGCTTCAACTCTTCCTCTTGATCGGCCACCTTCTGGTTGACCGATTTCTCCATCTCTTCAAAGAGATAAAAGAAGGGGTCTTCTTCCAGCACATGTTCTTCCAAGGTTGGAATAACCTGAAACTTGTCATCTCTTTCAAGTGGCTCGATCATCTTCCAGCGCTCGTCCGAAGGGGAAAGCCCGAACGTCTGGATAACTTGCTCTCGCATGTTATCCAGATACTTCGCAGTGTAAACCCCATGTATGTTATCCGCTAAAGCGAACATCAACGGGGACTGAGCGAACCCCAGAACTGCTTCCCAAACCGAAACTTCGGTCGAAGTGCGGGCCTTCGTCAACTCTTCATCCAAGGCCGCCTTTTCTTCTTGGGCCCGAAGGAGAAGCTCATTCAGCTTATTCCTCTTCTCCTGGGCCCGACCTTGGACTTGGTTGATTTCTTCGTCTTTGGCCCGCAACTTGGCCTCCAGGTCGTCTATTCGCCCCTGAGCCGTTTCCCCCACCTTCTCCAGCTCAGAGACTTTATCTGCTAAGAGTGAGACCTCTATCCCTGCTCTTAGCAGCTCATTGTCCAATGGGTCACGGCCCTCCCGTACCGTGACCAACTCCTCATACTTGATCTCAACTTGCCTTTTCACAAGGTCAAGTTGGTCTTGGACTTTTTGGGACACAACGCTATCACCTTGGTACTTCTCCACGGTGATAGCGGTTGTGAAAGCTTTCCTCAACATCTGCAAAAGACCACACATTGTTAAAAATGAAGCTTTGGGCCTCCACGTTAAGCCAAAGTTACCTTGGATGTGAGGTCGAGGAAGCTTTCCTTAATATCTAACCCAGATACGTCCGCTTGGACGTTATCTGAGTTCTGCTCCCCGAAAAGGCGGAAGTCCTTTACAAAGGCACTCCGCTAGGAGGATAACTTCCTCCCCTTGCTGAACTTGTCCAACAGGCCCAGGGCAAGTCCCCAGTCGGAGTTGGTCTTCGGGCCCTGCGCAGGCTCCTTCAGGACGATCCCCTTATTGGGGACCGGAGCGCTGCCCCCCTTCTTCAGCCTCTTCGGCTCCGGCGGGGCTTCCACTTCGGTCACCCTCTTCCCTTTTCCTAAGGGGACCGGTGGCAGGGAGACGTTCGGCTTAAGCTGAGGGCCGGGGAGAACCTTCTCCACGGGAACGACTCCCTGCAGCAACAAAGTAATAGTCTCAGTGTTAATAAAACAGGTGTTACCGATTTGATAGAGGCTGGATAAGCTCAAAGAACGAATCCGAGCCTTTATCACCTCCTCTACCACTCCAAATACCCGAAACGCAGGCCCTTCTCCGCTTGAAGACTGCCCGGTGCAGCGAAGGGTCAACGTGCCCGCGCTAATTGTTTGGATCGGAGGGTTCCCTGACCCCGAAGGGACCACCGTGCCCCCCGTTGCTGATTCACTTGCTTCAGCGCTGCCCGATGCTTCCCTTTGTCCCTCAGAAGGACGGACCGAAGTAGCTGCCATACGTTTAAAACGTGCGCTCGGCATCGTCTCAGTTGAATCTGCAAAACAAATACATAAGGATCAGGAAAGATTAAAATGTAAACACTATTTCATACCCGATCCTTCTTATAGATCTGAATCTGAACTAAAAGAAAAAACCCCTTCGGGGCTGGGGCTCCGGTCCTACCCGCAACGCCCATCTCTATTAACCTTCTCTCCCGAAGCAGATCTATTCGCTTAAGGCGTGCTTCGGGAGGGGGGAACATCGCAAGTGTATTTGCGGTGTCCGTGCGGGAAGGGTTAAACCTGCTTCGGTCCAACTGACCTATGCGTGGGTGAGTTATGCGTGACCATACTTTCAACAGATCCTCTTTCGGAACTGTCATCCACACATAACAAGCCTCCCACGCATGGAGAGACTCCTCTTTATCTACAATTGCACACTCTTTGGTGCGCACCGCTATGTAATACAACTTACGGCACCCCAACAGACCCTTCCCTCTTCGGGACCCAACCAAGAACAGGTTAAACAAGTGTTCTAAGGTTGGGGCCTGATTCTGTTGGTGACAATAAAAAATGAACGCTACAATATACACATAACTGCCCGGGAATAACGCAAAAGTGGGGCAGTGGATTTCTTTAAGCACAGCCGCTACAAAAGGATGTAGCGGAAAACGAAGCCCGCACTTTAAAGAAGCGTAACTAACCGGAATAGCAGACGCCGGCACATTCATTTATGCCGGAAGGAAACAGGGAATATCTTCCCGTCCCTTCCAAATAGAGTAATGTGCCGGGATTGAAAACCTAGACCTAAACTCCTCAATGTCCAACTCAGACATAGAAGGATAACGCATTTTGTGAGGAGCCATGAAAATATACCTTAGAAAAAGCAGATTGGAAGAGGGTTGGACGAAAGATCGATGGAGGGCACAAGAACTCGCTGCGATTTCTCCTTCGCAATAATGACGGTGAGGAGAAACAGTGCCCTAAATCCCGATTTAAATATTAATCTCCCAACCAATGACGTGCCGCCACGTAATACCGCCCAAGACTCTGACAGTACGGAGCGCACTCATCACGCCTCTTGAACTACCGAAGGTGAAGAGGCGCGGGTTGGGAATTAATATTTAAAGAATAACGAACATAAAAGTATAATTTAAATATACGTTATTAGGTCTTAAGCATGATTGATCCATACACTAAGGCAAACTTCAGTCCCCTGGACTCTCACTACCTACAGGCACGGTCCCTTGTTCTCATGAATGTGCAAACATCATGTGATCGGCCTTGTATCACCTCTGCGATTGGCAATCAAGCCCGAGGGGCTAGTGATGAGAACTCTAGGACCGAGTACCTTGTGATGGGTTAGACCCAGCAACGATTGTGCCAATTCAAATGGCGAAAATGAATCCCTATAGCCATTTACACCTCTAAGGAGGAGCGGCCCGATGTTCAACTGGAGGACCGAAGCTGACCTTAACGAAATAAAGTGTTTTCTGCCAACTGGCACCTGGGTTCGGTCCGAGCGGTTACAGAACGGTTACAACTCACGTTTACCACGCTTCGGGCCTTCCCACGTTTACCACGCTTCGGGCCCGATCACGCAGGCCACGCCTCGGTCCCAACCTCGTTTTACATCCCGCGATAACAACCTCTATCAAACTTGTCAGAGGCGNTCGGTCCCAACCTCGTTTTACATCCCGCGATAACAACCTCTAAAAAACCTGTCAGAGGCGGTTACGGAGCGTGATTTACACACGCTATGAACTCTATAAATACAGGGCAAGACGACGGAAATAGCAGGACCCTATGGACGCGGAAGAACAGGCCGTTACCCTGCCGGAATTCTTACCGCTTTCTTTACCTTGTCATATTCATTAGCCTCTCTTGTATTGACTATGAGTTATTTCATTAGTGAACAGGCTAAGAGCATAACCTGCTCTTAGTCGAGTGGTTTTCACCCTAATTCCTGGGGTTTCCACTATACATCGCTGTGCATTTATTTATTTCCAGCTTTTGATCGCCTTCCACATCTAAAATAAATCAGAACCGAGTTCGTTTGTTGAACGAACCGGACGACTGTTGGTAACCCCTATAAAGGGACTATAACAGTTTGGCGTCGTCCGTGGGGACGATTCTCTAATCCCATTTGAGTTTTCTACCAGGGATAGGATAATCAAAGGCATGGCGACTGGAACTCCGACAAATAATAGTGACGTGCTTCCCGACAGTCTCCCAGCACCAACATTCACTTTACAAGATCTGTAAGCTGTTGCAAGGAAGGTGGTACTGGAAATTACGTCGGAGAGAAGTGGAACAGAACCACCGGCTGTTTCAAGCCCTGTTCCCAAAAACAGAGGTTATGAGAGTGATCTTGACGAGCGCAGCACTGATGAAGAGGAAATCATCAGGTGTGGCGTCACAACGAGGAGGCCTAGATATCGATCTACTCCTCCCCCTCCGGCCAGAGCTCTAACTCCCGCTCCTGGAAATGACCAGGAGCAGATGCAGCGACGAATAGATGAGCTTACCAGGGAGTTGGAGAATATGCGTGCATTGAAGGATTGCGAACCGAATCTGGGACGCAATCCTGGTTTATTTAACAGGGCCATGGAGGCTCCTATCAAGCGAAGTAAGGATGACGATTGGTGGCATAATTTACATGCTGTTCAAACGTCATCCCAGCAATCTGAAGGCGTATCAGCCGCCTTGGGAGATTTGATGCTCCCCTTTTCTGAGGAAATCTGGGCAGCAGTCCCAGATCGGCATTATCGCAACCCCGAGGGGTTGCCGAAATTTCGTTGCGATGGTGATCCGATCGATCATGTCGATGATTTCGAGTTACGTATGGGAACGGTTCGGGCCTCTGACTCATTAAAGTGCCGCATCTTCACGGCAGGATTACAAGGCGATGCCCGAACATGGTTCAAAAATCTGCCGGCCCGATCCATACAGTCGTATGGCGGGTTTATTTTGGCTTTCCCAGAGCAATTCGCTCCAAATGTAGGACCGCCTCGAAGTAGGCAGGAACTATATCATCTAAAATATATCCCGGAGAAAATGAGTCTTCGGTCCTTTATGAAGAAATTAAACAGGACCGCCCAGGGCATCAAACTCGAGCTCCGGCATAAAATCGATATTCTGCAGCAGGTTTTAGGACGGTGCGGCCTTTCAGCCAGTTTGGTGAAGAGACCACCATCTACCTTGGGAAAACTTCTTCAGAAAATCAACAAGTATATTAAGGTAGATGAAGCGCTGGGGCTTGGTTATCGGAAGCCTAGCGGGAATTCTGAGCCCGCAGGTGATCATAGGGTTTCATACCCGAAGAAACAGTCTCGAGAAGTAGCGGTTGTGAGTGAAAAAGACGTCCCCCCGAAGCAGGAGAACAATCGGGTGTATTGCGAGCTTCATCATCATCGCGATCACCGGACCTTGAAGTGCCTGCTGTTGAAAGAGACAGTAGAGGCAATGAGTAAAGAGAAGACCGACCGGAATGGTCAGAAGGGCAAGCGAGCGGAATCCCCCCGAAGGGGCCATCAAGGTGACGATCGTCACAGGCCGCGGGGAAGAGATAATCGGGGACAACCCCGAAACTACAACGATCGGACGGAGGACCGAAGGTCTCCTCCGCCAGAGCAACAAAGAGGCCAACACGGTCGTGAGAACCGTGGTCAGGGCTGAAGAAGAAGATGGCGGGGCCGTGGCGGCAGAGCCCCGCAGAATGAGGGTGGAAGACAGGAGCAGGCTGCTCCCCCACCTGCTGAAACTGGTGCCCAACCTCCTCGAAATGAGGCGGCACCCAGAGAAGTGGCCGGAGATATTTATGTTATCNTCCAACAGCTAACGGTTGGCTTGGACAGGACATGCACCGAGCATGTTAATCTCGGCAATAGTAAAGTTAATGAATGATGGGAATGATAAGGGTAAAAGAAGAGGGAAATAAGAAAATGGTTAAATGGAATGATTCACGTGTGTGTGTATGGTTTAACTAAGAAATGAAAAGATAATGTGTAGTGTGTGTGAAGTTTCCTTTAATAGATTGTGACAGCTTTACAGATTTTGTAGGTGACGCAGACGAGGTATGATAAGGGCAGGGAAAGGAGGTCGTCGGTTGTCCGGTGATAGAGTCCGGTCCTTTGGAGAATACTCTAAATTATACTGTCGTACTTTCATGTTTCGAACTATGTTTTAAGTTTACATTCGAATATTTCCGTTTTAATTATCATGTTTTAACAAAACAACTAGGCCCAAATTAGGGTCGTTACACCTTGTATAGTACATACTTTGAATTTGGCATTAAAGGACATCTTTAATGCGAGTGGTAGGTTGAATTCTGGAAATTCAGATGATTACACTTGGATTAGTGAAGTGGTTTCTAGTATGAATATGATTCAGAATTTTATTAACAATCATTCTAAAAGATTGTCAATGTTTAGAAAATTTTCTAAGCTTACATTACTTTGTGTAGCAGAGACACGATTTGCTTCTCATATTGTCATGATGAAAAGATTTCAGGAGGTAAAAGATGCATTGAGAGCTATGGTCATTGCTTCTGAATGGAGTACTTATAAGCATGATAATCCTAACAAGGCAGTCATTATACGTCAAAAATTGCTTGATGACTCATTGTAGGAGTCAATTGATTATATTCTTAAGTTTACCAAGCCTATGTACGATATGTTAAGAGAATGTGATCTTGATAAGAGACCTACACTACATAGAATCTATGAAATGTGGGACACGTTGTTAACTAATGTGAAGATTGTCATTTTTTCACATGAAGGAAAGAATGATGGCGATGATTCTGATTTCTGGAATATTATTTATACTGTGCTTACAGAAAGACGTGATAAATCGTTGACTCCTTTGCATGCCATGGCTTATTCTCTAAATCCAAGGTATGTTATTACTTTATTAGATTATCTATCCGGACCATCCAATTTACACTCTATAATAGACATTATGATGATCAAAATAGCTTGTAATATTATGTTTGTAGGATTACAACAAACGAGTGGCAACTAAAGCATCCAAACTTACCTCAATTGGAGAATGATAGGATTTTGAACAATCTTAGAATGCAATATTTGGATGATTTCTTCCAAGATGATGATAGAAGAGTACAAGCACTAACGGAATTTTCAAGATTCATGGGATGTTTACATGACTTCAGTATTCAAAGCTCTATGACAAATAGATTGAAAATGGAACCCATTGAATGGTGGTTGACTTATGGTGTATCAGCTCCTCTACTTCAAAATATTGCTTTAAAGCTACTTGCTCAAGTATCTTCTTCATCTTGTTGTGAAAGAAATTGGAGTACGTATTCCTTTATACATTCCACACGAAGAAGTTCTATGAATCCAAAACGTGCTGAGAAATTGGTCTACATACACTCAAATTTACGGATGCTTTCAAGAAGTAGAATTTAGTATTCTGAAGGTGATACTAAAATGTGGGATCTTGGTGGTGATAAGGTAAATACATTTGATGATGTTAGTTTGCTTGAAATGGCTACATTATCTTTAGATGAACCTGAATTAGAGCGTGTTTTGTTTGAAAATCCCGATTTAGAGGATGATCAGAATGCTTGAAACATTGTTTGATCATCTTCATTTTATTAGATAGTGGAAAAACGTTATTTGTTTTATTAATCATTGTCTTTGTATAACGTGGATTTGGTATAATAGTAATCATATTATCTTTTATTAGCATAACGTTTCATTCAAAGAAACTTTTTATTAGCCGTTCTTCGTTTCTCGTTTCTCGCATTTCTACGTTCTAGCGTTTCACGTTTCTAACAGCATAGTGTCTAATTTGAACAATGTGGTCATGCAAGATACTCAAGATCTAGCCTACTGTGCGGGTGTGACACAGGTAATATGGAAGTGTGAGAAATAGATGAGTCAAATACAGAGGCAGAGTAGTCAAATACAGAACGCGTGATAAAGATATCCGATTTTTAGCATTATAGTGACTACATTCTACCATATACAAAAGAGCTTCATCAATAGGTACAAAAACATTGCTAGCATTACAAGTAACTTGGATATGAGTTTTTAATCGTACAAAATCATATTTTAAGTAAGTGATTTCTAGCTTCATGTCATATTCTATAATCATGTAGGTGTTTACAGCAGCAACGATCACCCGGTACAATGAGTAAAAGGAAAAATAACGTACTTATAGAGAACGATATTGAGATGAAGACAGATAATGTGGAGAGTTATTTATATCAACTACTAAAAAATGAAAAAAATATAGACAAACAGTGGACATTGCGAACCTGACTTGTACATGCAAGTCGTGGTTGAGTACCATTTGCCGTATTCTCATGCATTGTTTTTCGTCAATAGGTGCTACCGAAAGACACTAGGAAGAGAGTTGACGCTAGAACATCTTCGCACACAGTGCTCTCAAACTTTAATGAATGACATGGGACCTGAAGAAGATTGGCCTTATCTTGAATGGGTGTTACATCACGATGCAAGCCTAGAGAGAACATTGATCAATCGTCCCAGGTCCATGAGAATACAAGGGGAGATTGATGCGTAGTTTTTGTACTTCATTTTAATGTTTTTTCGAATGCTTTTAATTAAGGTACCAAGGTACATAATCTCTATTAGAAAGTACCATGTGTAGTACTCAAATACCCGGAGAAGAGTGTGATGATATAGAGCTTCAAATCGCCTTCTCTATTGACCAATACTAATAAACCTCTACCCAATCCTCTCCCGTCTCACGCCATTGTGAATGTGTTTCATGATATAGACCATATGGGTTACGTGGTATGCAAAGTGGCTGGTGAAATTTTCATGTGGCTCTCTCGATGCTGTGAGGCTCGACAACACCGAAAAAAACGATCGGGCCAATGTATGTCCAAATAGCTTGACAAACATCGTCCACCATAGCCTCAGGACCGTACAACACCCATTTAAACTGAATCAAATAAATGCATAAGAATATATCGTAGTTTCCAAAAGATAACATCAAATAATGTCTTACCCTATCCCGTGACATTAAATCCAAAGCATCACGACACACATTCAACTGGTGTCCAGGAGTCGCTTCTCACCATGCGCCTTAGGGTCGTAAACATATATGAGTTATGAACATTTCATATTAACTCAAAATCTAAAATACAAAGGAACAATCGTATACCATACGACAATTAGGGTCGTAAACATCTACAGGAAAAAGATGGCCAAATTGCGGCTTAATCTGATCGATTATGATATACACCCATATCTAAAACACAATGTATTACAAGTTACGATTTAAAGTAAAAAAATCGAAACAAATTATCTATGTACCAAGAGCAATCGCATTGGACCACCAATGGAAGAATCCTCGATTCTACATCCCTCACAAAGATTGCGATAGAGATACAAGAGAACTGCTGAACCCTAGCTCAACTGCAGACTTCTTCGTCATCAGCTAGTAGGTCTAGCAACATTAGTTTCGCTCTTATTGTCAGGGAGCATTACACAACAAATCAAAATGGCGTAGATATCACGTGCAAAACTAGAAAAAGAAAAAAACGTTCAAACCTAATCAATCAATTCTTAAATACATTATTACCAATGTTTGAATACCGGCTTATCGGTCTTGTACTGGTCTTGAACGGTAACACCGGCATACCATCGATATACCGACAATATATCAGAATTTCGGTCATCTCGGTGAACACCGGTAGAAACGAAATTTGGTCCGAGATTAAAACACTGATTATTACTAACCGATAAACATCAATATCCGAGATAGAATTTGCCTTATTTATAACCTAATTCTTGAATGGTGAAATCACGAACCAATTTCCCATGATGTCATTTCTGGGTTCGGTATCCCAACCAAATCAATCAAAACTAATTTTTTTCCACTTACTAGAGGTTCGTTATGTTATCTTTATAATAATTAGGGTTCCATTAAAATGGAGACCCCATATCATACATATATCTTGTAATGTAACCGTACCATACGAGGTGAAAAAATAATATTATTAAGTACAAATATAGAAAAATCTTTTGAATATTTAACAATAAAACTAACCTCGCCGA
The DNA here is from genome assembly GCA_009725065.1 of Utricularia reniformis. Lineage (NCBI taxonomy): Eukaryota > Viridiplantae > Streptophyta > Magnoliopsida > Lamiales > Lentibulariaceae > Utricularia > Utricularia reniformis. Next base: position 75,012 of record RWGZ01000443.1, read on the forward strand.
TACCAAAAAAATGTGTGAGTTTCCGGGCGCCAACGCTCAATTAAATCTGTAAGCAAATGTTGATATAATCGTAATCGCGTTGTTTTTAACATCCCGTAAAACCCCAATGATCGATTACTCTAGCAACTGTGGAATGAATGACCAATTTCCGAAAAACTTATCTGAATGTCTAAAACTCAACTTAGTCACCAAATTCATCTCACGTAGGAGTGCATTTAAATAATGTTCGTCTTGCAATACTAATACTCTCATATCAATCAGTTGTATGGTGGGGTTCTACATTGCCTCTAAACCTAAAATGATCGTTGTAAACTGTAAATGCATCCAAAACATCCTAAAATCCGAAACAACCCGAAATATGAATTCCTAAACACCAAACCGAAATCCGAAAACATAAACCATAAAAGAACCATGAGTTCCCGAAACCATTAAATAAAGCGAAATCCGAAAAACATCAAAAATTACTAAACATTTCATACATCGAAACAACCTGAAATCCGATAAATCTTAACCCCTAAATGCACATGAACATAAAAGAACCAAAAATTCGAAAACACCAACAATTACTAAACATGTCATATACCCGAAATCCGATAAATCTTAACCCCTAAATGCACATGAACCATAGAAGAACCTTGATTTCCCGAAACCATAAAAGAACCGTAAATTCTCGAAACCATGAAAGAACCCAAAATCCGAAAACACCAACAATTACTAAACATTTCACACACCCGAAACAACCTGAAATCCGATAAATCTTAACCCCTAAATGCACATGAACCATAAAAGAAACTTGATTTCCCGAAACCATAAAAGAACCGTAAATTCACGAAATCATGAAAGAACCCGAAATCCGAAAACACTAACAATTACTAAACATTTCACACACCAGAAACAACATGAAATCCGATAAATCTTAACCCCTAAATGCACATGAACTATAGAAGAACCTTGATTTCCCAAAACCATAAAAGAACCGTAAATTCACGAAACCATGAAACAGTCATAAATTTCACGAAACTAACAGTTAGTAAACATTACTAAAACCATGTTGAGATAACTAGAGCAAATAATAAAAAACATGAATCAAACGGAAACACTTTCGAATGTGCAAACACATGAAATTAGAAAAACCCCCATAAATTTGAAACATTTTTAACACCGAAAACATAAAAATCAGATGAGAATATCACTTATCGATAGATAAATGGGACGTGTTGGATGACGGGGCCAGAAGACGCAGGGCGGAGCTAGAGGATGAGCAATTGCGTCTCGCAAATGCAAACAAGAAATGCAAAAATGTTTCATAGTTACGTAGATGTTTGCCGTTTACCTAGCCCTAAATGTGGAGTATACATGTACAAATTTTATTGGTAGTCGTAGTTGTGAATTGTTTTAGTAAATGAGAGTCCCCTAATGCTATAAATTTAAGTCACCATCTAAAATCTTGAGTAGAAACCTCGGTTACCCCTTCATATTACAAGTGAGAAGATATTTATAAAACAAAAAAAATTAATGCAAAGCTTAATCTTGTGAATCTTGCTGAAAATATTTAAGTGACAAAAATAGCATTCTTTGAAAATCGTGGCACTTTAACTCAATTACATCCACCCTTCATTCTACCATTGAAACCTGTAAATTGAAACCATTATCCATGATCGATTCAATTCAGAGAGCAAACAATCCCATCCATCATCGAATCACACTCGAATCTTAAAAACCACCAATCTAATTGAATTCAATCTTTAAATTTAAACTCTAACCACACTCAATCCTCAACTGAACCTTAATCATATTTTGTTTTTGAACCCAAATCCCAATCTTGTTTATTTCGAACCGAACTCAGACTCATTTCAATTTTTTACATCCATAATTCGAATTAGGCCAAAATACAAACCTATCAATCTTGTCCACAAACCAATAACTAATAGAACTCAAATTGAAAGTCAGAATTTGTCCAACTTGTCACAAGCCAAGTGTTGGTTCACATCAAATAAACTAATCGAATTGAATCTCAAATCAAACTTACCCACAAACGAAGTGTTGGTTCACCTAATCACCTCGAACCAACTAATCAAACTCAACCCAAACCCCAACCCCAACTAATGAAACCATCAATATCATAACTAAGACCAAACTTGGTCAAATTCAATCCACCTTACTAATTCCGAAAATGGAAGAGAACTCTCGAACAATGAAAGAAGAATTAAACAAACGTAATATTATTAATTAACTAAGCAATGGAACTCATTCCAATTTCCTTGTAGTATGCCGGTGTTAAATTTTTAGAGTCGGATCAATTTACGTGAAGAGTGTGCTCGGATATAACGTACAAGAAGGATGATACCACATTGTAAAAGACTTGAAAAAATCATTTACTATGATCCACTTTCCTTCTTATAAACCAATCCACCACACTAATTTTCCAATGTGGGACAACTTCATCATTTCAACACACTCCTCAAGTCCGACCACCTGACAAGTTGGACTTGACAATTCAAACCGGTGGATTACCAACCGGCAATTTCATTAAACCGGACTAACCTCCGATAAGGTTACACAGGATTTTTCCGAACCCGCTCTGATACCATGTTAAATTTCTAAAGTCGGATCAATTTACGTGGGGAGTATGGTCGGATATAATGTATAAGAGGGAGGAAATCACACCGTAAAAAACTTGAACAAATCATTTACTATGATCCACTTTCCCTCTTATATACCAATCCAATCCACTTTGATTTTCCAATGTGGGACAATTGCACATTTTCAACAAGGGGGTGTGTTGAAATTGAGATATAAAACTTGAGATATAAAAGGATAACTTTGAAATTGAAATGAGCAATAAATACCAAAGACAACAAACTATAAAATCACTAAAGGCATGAACTCTAGCACTTGAAGATCAAACATTAAAAAGAAAAGAAACCATTCATTCAACCACGATAAGTAGAAAACACCAAGACCAGAAATGTTTCAGTATGCNAGTTAGCGATCGGTCCCGAGCCGTGGGGCCCAGCTCCCCACATACGCCCAGACCGATCGGTCCGTTTTTTGCAGGCGCTGCTTCGGGCCATCCTTATGCATCATACGCGACAAAAACCCGCGACAGACTGGCCAGTAGCGTGGCTTGGCAATAGATGTAAGCCGCTAGAAGCCAAAGAGTAGCCGGCTGACAGCGCCGAAAGGACCGACGCCATGCAGCTACAGGGCTATTTCCGACGGCTGTTTCGCCTGACGTTAGCCGACCTAGTAGCAAAGGACAGGCGCAAAAGGACACCCTACTATACATGGTACAGTGGCAGTATAAAAAGGACACAGAGGGAAGGAGAAAAGAGGATTCATTCTCGGTTTTCGATCTGGTTTTCTCCTGGAAGCTTAAGCTTGGTATAGAACTCTCGATTTATTTTCGATTGTCTTCCCTCTCCTTGTTGTTGATCATAACATGTATTGTACAATGGCTAATTTGATTAAATAACAGGCTGAGGGCGTTTCTTTTAGCCCTTAGCCAAGTGGTTTTTTCCTCGATTCCGAGGTTTTCCACTCTAAAAACCTGTTTGTCTTCTTTGCCTTAGAATCATCAACCTTCACCACACTTAAATAAATAACAACCGAGTTCGTCTTGCAACGAACCGGTCGACTGTTGACACCCCCGGTTTTCAAACCACAACAGTTTGGCGCCGTCCGTGGGGACGAGTGTTAATTCCCATTTGAGGTCTTTATCCGGGATAGGATAACCAAAGGCATGGCAACTGGGACTTCGACGAACAATAGTGACACGCTTCCCAGCAGTATTCCAGCTTCAACATTCTCCTTGCAGGACCTAGAGGCTGTTGTTAGGAAAGTTATTCTGGAAGTTAAGTTGGAGAGGAGTGGAACAGAACCACAGGCTATTACAAGCCCTGTTCCAGCCAACCGAGGGTACGAGAGCGACCCTGAAGCGCCAAGCTCTGATGAAGAGGAGATTGCCAAGCGCGGGATAACAATGAGGAGGCCGAGATACCAATCCACTCCGCCTCCTCCGGTTAGAACTCCAACTCCCGTCCCTGGGACGAGCCATGAACAGATGCAGAGACGCATCGACGAGCTTACCAGGGAGTTGGAGGCCCTGCGAACGCACAGGGATTGCGATCCTGATCTGGAGCGCAATCCAGGACTTTTCGATCGGGCCATGGGTGCCCCGATCAAGCGAAATAAGGATGACGACTGGTGGCACAATCTACAAATGGCCAGGCGTCATCCCAACAATCGGGAGGCGTATCCGCCGCATTGGGAGATCTGATGCTCCCGTTCTCTGAAGAAATCTGGGCGGCAGTCCCCGATCGTTACTACCGTAACCCCGAGGGGTTACCTGTATTCCGAGGCGACGGTGATCCAATTGATCACGTCGCTGATTTTTGAGCTGAGGATGGGGACCGTTCGGGCCTCTGATTCACTGAAGTGCCGCATCTTCGCGGCGGGGTTGCAGGGCGATGCCCGAACCTGGTTTAAGAACTTGCCGGCCCGATCCATACAGTCGTATGGCGGATTCATCCTGGCTTTCTCGGAACAATTCGCTCCAAACGTAGGACCGCCTCGCAGCAGGCAGGAACTATATGACATGAAGTATATCCCGGCTAAAATGAGTCTCCGCTCTTTTATGGAGAAGTTCAATAGAACCGCCCGGGGTATTAAGTTGGAGCTCCGTGACAAAATCGATATCCTGCAATAGGTCTTGGGACCTTGCGGCCTTTCGGCCAGCCTTGTAAAGAGCCCACCATCCACCTTGGGAAAGCTCCTTCAGAAAATCAACAAGTACATCAAGGTGGATGAAGCGCTGGGAGCGGGATATCGAAAGCCTGGCGGGAATTCTGATCCCGCAGGCGACCATAGGGTATCTTACCCTAAGAAGCAGCCGCGGGAAGTGGCGGCTGTAGCTGAAAAGGTCGCTCCTCCAAAGAAGGAGGACAATCGGGTGTATTGCGAGCTGCATCACAACCGCGATCACTCAACTTTGAAATGCCCGCTACTGCGAGAGACAGTAGCGGCAATGAACAAGGAAAGGCCCGAACGCGATGAGCGAAAGGGCAAGCGGGCTGACTCCCCTCGAGCGGGCCATCAGGGTGACGATCGTCACAGGCCGAGAGGGAGGGATAATCGGGGTCAGCCCCGGCATTATAACGATCGGCGGGAGACCGAAGATCTCCCCAACCCGAGTAGGAGAGGGGCCAGCCCGGTCAGGAGCACCGGGGCCAGGGCCGCAGAAGGAGATGGCGGGGCCGAGGCGGCAGGGCCCCGCGAAATGAGGGAGATAGGAGGGAGCAGCCAGCTCCCCCACTTGCCGAAACGGGCACCCAACCTCCCCTTAATCAGGACGTGCCTAGGGAGGCCGCCGGAGACATCTATGTTATCTCCGGCGGAATAAGAATTAACGAATCGGTCAGGGACCGAAAAAGGGCAGCGCGTGAGGAGTTCCCCGAGAGCTCCGAATCTGTATCCCTAGTGAAGTTTGAGTCGGATGAGCGGTCCTCCACCTATGGGGGAGATATTACTTTTACCGCAGCCGACCGGGAAGGGGTCTCCGACCCATGTGATGATCCTTTGATCATCACTGGAATCATAGCAGATCGGCGGGTTCACAGGATTCTGGTTGATACCGGGGCTTCATGCAACTTGATAAAGCTTGAAGTGGCGGAGATGCTAGGAGCCGCTGCCCACGATCTCCCAATTGCCAACATCACCCTCTGGTCATTCGACCAAAGGAGTGTTATCACATGCGGGAAAATACTTTTCCCCCTCACGCTAGGAGAATCGGGCAGGGCCGATCGGAGACCTTAGAGTTAATAGTCGTTGAAGTCGATCTGGCTTACAACGCCATCATTGGACGGACTGGCCTCAGTAAGTTTGAGGCAGTCCCTTCCACCAACCACATGATGCTCAAGTTCCCCTCCACTCACGGAGTGATTTCTGTCAAAGGGGACCAAAAAGTAGCAAGACAGTGCTACATGAGCTCGTGCCGCACATTGGCACCCATCAAGAGAGCTCGGGTGGATTTGCTCGAAGAGCCCCCGCACCCGAGGCAAGCTATGGAACCCGTGGGGTTCAAGACGATCAACTTGGTGGAGGATGATTCCACCAAGGTCACACGCATCGGGGCACATCTGGCAACGATCTTCGAGGAAGAACTGGTCCAGTTGCTAAGGAGCAACATGGACATCTTCGCCTGGACCCCGGACGACGTTCCGGGGATCGATCGGTCCGAGTGTGAACATCGGATCAACACCGAACCCGGAATCAAGCCGATAAGGCAAAAAAGGAGACGCTATTCTCCTGAGAAGATTGAGATCATCCGGGCAGAGGTGAACAAGCTGCTGCGGTCGGGTTTCATCAGGGAGATCCATTACACTGAGTGGGTGGCGAACCCAGTAGTGGTCTCCAAGGCGGACGGGAANCTGAGAAGATTGAGATCATCCGGGCCGAGGTGAACAAATTGCTGCGGTCGGGCTTCATCAGGGAAATCCACTACACTGAGTGGGTCGCAAACCCAGTAGTGGTCTCCAAGGCGGACGGAAAGTGGAGGATGTGCATGGATTTCACCGACGTCAACAAGAGTTGCGAGTCGGACCCGTTCCCACTACCGCACATTGACCGATTGGTGGATGTTGTGGCCGGCAGCACCATGATGAGTACCATGGATGCCTATTCCGGGTACCACCAGATCTTCCTTGCGAAGGAAGATCAGAAGAAATCGTCATTCATGACAGAAGACGGCGTTTACTGCTACGAAGTTATGCCTTTTGGGTTAAAGAACGCCGGTGCAACATACCAAAGGCTGGTCAACAAGATCTTTAGGGAGTTGATAGACCATATTATGGAAGTGTATGTTGATGATATGATTGTCAAGTCAATGAATGATGAAGACCATATTCCTTACTTGTCTCGCTGTTTCGAAGTATGCCGTAAATATAAACTCAAGCTAAATCCAAACAAGTGTTTCTTCGGGATCCGAAGTGGCAAGTTTCTTGGATATTACGTTTCAGAGAAAGGCATCGAGGTCAATCCGGATAAAGTCCAAGCTATTATCGATATGCAGCCTCCAAGAAACAAGCGAGAATTCCAAAGGTTGACTGGCCGACTGGCGGCACTGAGCAGGTTCATTTCTAGATCTACTGACCGGGCTCTACCTTTTTTCAGGACACTGAGAAAAGCTAGCCATCTTGGCTGGACCGAGGAGTGCGATCGGGCATTTTCCGACTTGAAGACGTATTTGAGCACTCCCCCGGTCATGGTGAGCCCGACGTGCCATGAACCCTTAGGGTTGTATCTGGCCGTGTTAGAAGCCGCAGTCAGCGCAGCCCTGGTGATCATTGGGGGTGATATTCATCGGCCCGTTTACTACGTTAGCCACTCCCTGGTACCAGCCGAAACAAGATACACAACCTTGGAGAAGTTCTTGTTGGCCTTGCAGAAAGCTATATCAAAGCTTAAGCACTATTTCGAAGGCCGCAAGGTGTATGTGTATACCGACCAGCCGTTGAAGGCAGTGTTGAGTCAGGTGGATTCAAACGAGAGGTTGGCTAAATGGAAGATCAAAATCAGCTCCATGTACCTGGAATTCGTTCCCCGAAGGGCCATCAAAGCTCAAGTCCTAGCGGACTTCGTGGTCGAAATGACCCGATCGCTTATATTCTTGAATCAAGAGGACGACCGGTGGGTCATATATGTTGATGGATCAACCTTCGGAGGTAAGGGAGCGGGCATCACCCTCACTACACTTCAGGGCGACGTTATCCACTCCGCGGTCAAGTTCTCCTTCTCTGGGACGAACAATGTGGTGGAATACGAAGCCGTACTGTCGGGGATGACCTTAGCTCAAAAGATAGGAGTTGGTAAAGTGCGAATGTTCTAAGACTCCAAGTTGGTGGTCGAACAATTCGCAGGACGATTCGAGACGCATGAGCCAACCATGAAATTATATCTTGTGAAGGTCTTGGAGACAACGAAGAAATTTCAGGAGTTCTCACTGGATCACGTGCCTAGAGAATAAAACAAGGTGGTCGATGCTTTGGCTAGATTGGCCGCAGGCTTACCAGACGTTGGACCAGGCACGGTATCGGTCCACATTCAGGATAGACCTTCGGTCCAAATTTCTGTGACCGAACAGTCGATCGAGGAGGTGGGAGCCCTATGCCATGAACTCCATGATCTAAAGATTAACGCCATTAACTCCCCAGAAGATACCACGTGGATGGCCCATTTCATCAAATATTTGACCAACGGCCATCTACCAGATGATGCATCAGAGGCCAGGAAAATTGAGACTCGGGCGACACGGTATGTGTTCCATGACGAACACCTATTCAAGAAAAGCTTTGAAGGACCGCTCTTGCGATGCTTATCCCCTCTGGAGGCTGAAGTCGTCATGATTTATGTTCATGAGGGGATATGCGAAATACATTCTGAGGCCCGATCTTTATATCATCGTGTCGTAAGAGCTGGTTATTTCTGGCCAACGCTCCTTGAGGATGCAAAGAAGTACACGAGACGCTGCGATGTTTTGCCAACACCATTCTCCAGTTCCCCAGTTGTCGATGGCATCTTTATCGATGACCCCACTTCCCTGTTCATTTGATAGATGAGGAATTGTTATCCTGGGACCGTTCCCCAGATCGGTCCAATAGCGCAAATTTTGCATAGTGGCGGTTGAGTATTATACAAAGTGGATAGAGGCTGAAGCAGTTGCCATCATTTCTGAAAATGTGGTAAATCATTTCCTATGGTCGAATATCATAAGCCGCTTCGGGGTGCCTCGAGCCTTTGTGTCTGATAATGGACTTCAATTCCGCGGTAAGGCCGTTCGGGATCTTTGTGTCAAGTTGGGTATCGCTCAGCACTTCTCATCGGTGGCCAATCCCCAGACCAACGGATTAACGGAAGTCTCCAACAAAGTTATCCTGAAGGGTTTAAAAACCAAGTTGGAGGATTTAGGGGGGAAGTGCCCGATCACATTTACGAGGTATTATGGGCTTACCGCACCACACCCCGCTCAGCGACCCAGGAATCTCCATTTTCTTTGGTATATGGGTCCGAAGCGGTCAGTCCAGTGGAGGTAGCTATAAGATCACCTTGGATAACCCAGTACGACGAACATCTAAATGATGAGCGAAGATCCTTAGACTTGGAGATGATTGAAGAGAAAAGAAACGCCATCTATGTGCGCATGTGTGCTTATCAAAGAACAATGGAGCGGGCTCATAACAAGGGGGTTGTGCCCAGGGAATTCTCAGAAGGCGACCTCGTTCTCATGAATGTAAGAGTTCAGAGAAATGTGGGGAAGCTGGACAGAAATTGGGAAGGGCCCTATCGGGTCATGAAGAACCTGGGCGCTGGGGCTTATAAGCTTGAGAATCTAGAAGGAGGTGAGATCCCCCGAACTTGGAATGTTATGAACTTGAGGCGTTATTTTATATAAAGCTTTGAGGCTTGCAGGTGCGCCTCCTTTTTGGCTTTTGAAGCAGCAACCACTGTAGCCAATCGGTTTCCAGACATGGTGTCAGTGGAATCTGCAAAAGGAAAATAATGAGGATCAGGAAGTATGAATTGGAAAGGGCCAAGCCGTACCCGAGTCTTCTGACTCAGAAGAGTCAGAGCTGGAGAAAACACCATTCGGGGCAGAGACCCCTTTCCTTCAGGCTACCCCGATCTCTAACAGCTTCTTCTCCCGAAGGATGTCAATCCTTTTCAGACGCCGTTCGGGAGGAGGAAGCATTGCCAAAGTATTGGCAATATCGGGGTGGGATGGGTTGAACCGGCTTCGGTCCAAATTCCCGATGTCTGGAATGTCTATTCAGACATAGCAAGATTCCCATTCATGTAGGGAATCTTCCTTGTCAACGATAACATAATCCTTCGTTCGGGTAGCTATATAATATAGCTTGCGACCTCCTAACAACCTTCGGCTCATACGGGATCCCACCAAGAACAGATTGAAAAAATGCCCGAGGGTTGGTTCCACCCTCTGTTTGTGGCAATAAAAAATAAAGGCGATAATGTAAACATAACTACCCGGGAAAAGAGCAAAAGTCGGGCAGTGGATCTCCCGAAGAACGGCTGCAACGAAAGGGTGCAAGGGAAATCGCAAGCCAGATCTAAGGGAGGCATAGCTAAGGAACAGGGAACGTCTTCCTTCCCCCTCCAGATGGGGTAATGGGCTGGAATAGAAAATTTAGCCCTAATGGCCTCAAGATCCATGGTCCTAATGTCATGGTACCTAGACCTACGGGGTGCCATGGATGATTACCTTGAAGATGAAGTAAAATTTGGAGATGAGCAACGTTTGAACCAGAATCGCCGGAGATTTCAAAGGCTGGGCAATCAGTTGCAGAGAGTGATAATGGCCGCACAAAGGAAAAATCCTGATTTTTATATCGCGTACTGCCCAATCACAGGATGACACGTCATCCCTGCAGGCGACTGTAGTCTGACAGTCTGCCCCTCCTTTGGAATACGGAAAAGCGTTAGCTATTGCAGAGCCTGGAATTACGCCCCTGACATTCTACTATTCTGGATTTCAAATTCAAAAATTCACTTGACCATACTTCTAAGTATTGGATCGGGCCATAATGACGCTTACGATCGGTTCGGGTACGAGTTTCCGAGTTGTGATCGGGCACATGTGCACAAACGATCTCGATTGTCGATCGAACTCTGGTCGCCACCATGGTAGCAACCGCGTCCGAGGGGCTAGTGATGAGATTATCGGAACCCGGTACCCCGATCAGAGCCAGTACCAGTCTTGGCCATGATAGCCCAAATAGCGCAGGCTGAATCGGGAGGCCCAGATCCAGTCCACAACCAGTAAAGGGCCCATTTATATGTCTGGCCCGATCGGTTGCTTCCGGCGATCGGTCCCAAGGTGTGGGGCCCAATTTCCCGTATGTGCCAGACCGATCGGTCCATTATTTACAGGCGCTCCTTCGGGCCATCCTTGCTCATCACATACGATGGCAACCCGCGACAAACTTGTCAGGAGTATGGTTCAGCCATAGGTGTAAGCCACTAGAGGCCAAAGAGTAGCTGGCTGGCAGCGCCGAAGACCTAGCGTCGTGCAGCTACTATGGAGCCGTTTCCGGCGGCTGTTCCGCCTGACGTTAGCCGACCTATTTGCAAAGGACA